>PVKS010001347.1:0-21062 GCA_004027875.1 Aplodontia rufa | reverse complement strand
ATAAGTAACTCAGGGCCTCACTAAGTTGCTAAGACTGCTTTGAACTTGTGATTCTCCTGCCTCAGCCTGCTGAGTTGCTGAGATTACAGGCTTGTGTCATCATACCTGGTGCCTTTATTTCCCAACTCCAAGGTATCCTGTAAGGCTGCCCTGTGTTCCCCACTTTCCATCTTCCCATCTATCTTATTCCCATGGTTCTAACATATACCCTCCATTTATCTAAATCCTATTTTTCTTTTAAGGATTGTTTTGATTCCCATATCCTTTATGAGATGAACATTGCCCCAGAGTGGAGATATTCTTGACACTACTGTTTAGTTAGCATTCACTATATGCTATCATGCTCTGAGGTCTTTGGAAGCACTATCATCTATCTATTTGTATCTATCTATCTATCCATCTATCTATATCTATCTGTCATTTATCTGTGATTACCATCATCAATTATCTTATATCTCTCCACCCATCTATCCTACTAAACATGCTTCTTTGAATGAAAGGTTTATTCTTAATCTTCCAGGTTTTGTTCCATATGGATATGTACTTGACATAGAATCCCCACTTTGAAAAATAACCATTCCAGATAACATTGCAATGTCATATTTGTCAAAATTATATGACTGAATTTGAATTGGTACATTTCTGGACTGCTGATATTGTTCTGCTATTAATTATTCTATCTTGTTTAAACTATTTTGACTTATTGAGTAAAAATAAATAAATGTGCTTCATTAATAGTGAAAATGGGAAGAAGATTCCCCTTATTTGGATTTAATTTCTCCTAATGAATAACAATCTCAATTCTCCTGTTTATGTATATGGAAGGAAGGACACACATTCTGCCTTTTATTCCAGATACACATTTCTCCTTCATGCCTTAACAGTGACCAATTTGGAGGTTGTGGGGCAACATTGAAGAGGCTACCACTCAATGAAGAAGGACTTGCCTTTGTTTTCCCAAGGTCCTTCCCTTAGCTTTCAGGACTGCCACGCTTCTGTACCTGGGTCTTTGCTGCTGTTCTCCTCTTCTCCATGGTGTCTGATGAGGACATCTGGATCAACTACCGTGGCTACCTGTACTGCACCACAGTGTGCTCAGTGGCCTTCATGGATTACTTACCCTGGAGCAACAAAAAGAGATGCAAATTTTCATATGGCTTTCATTGCTCTGAAACTTTGCTGTGTACAAGGTGCTGGGGTTGGAACTCAGGTCCTTGTATATACCAGGCACATGCTGTAACTGCTGAGCCACCACTCAAGCTCCCTAGATGAAATATCTTTAAATTTACCCAAATACCACAGGGAAATAATGAACTTTCTCCTGTAGGATTCACCTCTACTCAAAGGCTTAACTTTTCACAAATTGTTTACTATAAGAAGTTTATTTTAATGAGATGGAGAACATGGAAGATACTAGAAAGCATGTATTAAAATAGATGGCCACCCATGGCAGAGCGGAATGAAAAATCTCTCCATTAATGCAGGATGCCAATGGTGGAAGAAGTGCCTTACTTTGAGGTGGTAAAACAGCAAAATTACTAACTAAATTTATTAATGTTCAAGTAAGGGAGTTTAGTAACATGGAGCCTTGGACAAGCTGAAAGTACAAGAAATCTCAAATAAGAATTATCCAGTGCCAGATACCCAGCCAGCAGTGGGCTAGGGAATTGCCCTGGAGGGGAAGAAGCTGTACACACTTAAATAAACTCAGACACAGTGTTAAGCACTCAGTGGAGGCTAGATGCAGGACTCCTGTGCTCCTGGGCTATGGCAATGGCAGAAACCAAGGCACAGCTTTAGTATGCAAAAATTAGAGTCCCCCAAATCTGATCACATGAAGAAGTAGGGTGGCAGCCACCATTTTTGAATCCTCCAGAAGGGCAGTACAGGAAACCACTTTGTGAACAGTGAACAGAAAGCTACCAGACACGGATTGGAAAAGAGAGCTCAGTCCAGAGGAGTGGCTCCAGATCCCCAGTGTTTTGACCATCTGCTCTGTGGGCTGTGTGGGCTTCCCGTCCACCCTATTTCACACCCAATCTTCAGGTGGAGTCTATGACCAGGATTCTGCTTAATAGGACCTTAGCAGCCTGCAGGGAGGGTTCAGCCTGCAGGTCCAACAGATACTGGCTGAAACTCTCAGGCAGGGCAGAGACTAGCATCAGTCTCATGGACCTATGAACAGAAGGGGCAGCCTGGATCCAGTGCTTTCTTTACTTTCAGACTCTGAATTCTGTGAAAAGAAGCAGTCCCATAGGTCCTGGGCACTCCAAGTGGGACACGGCCCCTAGTGGCTATATTTGAAACCTCGTAAACACTGGTCTAGCTGGGCAGGTCTCCTTCACACCTGCCTAGCCTTGCTAGGGTTGTTACTGCCCCATGCAACATTTCTTGGAGCAAGGTGGGACCTCAAGACACCCAAGTTTGGGGTGATATTGGTCCTGGGTGAGCTCAGTTCAGAAAGGCCACTTTTCTTGTAACAGCAAGAGTACTTTACAACTGCACCAGGATCCACAAGACTCCTAGCAGCTCCTTGGTCCCTAGCTAAGTGGGACAATAGTTTGGGCTGGCAGCCACTAAACTGCCCAAAAGTGTAACTACGGTGGCTCTAAAGTCTGTTCTCAAGGGAAGCAGAGAAGGTGAATATTGGCAACTCCTCTACAGGACAAAATTACTGGGAGGCCTCCTGGGAATCTCACTGTCAGCTGAGATCACCAAAATTCATTCCTTCCAAAAAACTCACCTGGGAAGTGACTCCACCTAAATGTCAGTTATGACTACATACCCCACAGTACATTTTGACCTTAGCAGTAATAATTTATAATCTTCCCAACTCCTTTTTTTGTTGTTGTTGTTTTTGTTCTTGGAATTGGTGTTCCTTGGAGTACGTGTTTTTTGTTTGGTTGTTTGTTTGTTTTTTACTGTTGCTGTGTTTTGTTTTGTATATCTCCTCTGTCCATATTGTTGGGGCTTGAGCTATGGCTTTCTGCAATATTGCAAACTAGTCTTCAGACTCTTTAAGCTGAAAAGAACCCCAGTCTATACTAGCCCCTTCTTCCCACTACTCTGTCAATTCCTAGACTGTATTCTTATCTCTCTCAACATCCCTTAAAGTCATTATCCGACTCTCATCCCATTTCTGTCTTTTCCTTATTTCCAGCAGAATAGCCTACATTGTCTCTACTATCTTGTAGCTCTATATCCTAATTCACAAGTTTTACACTGTATTCCTCCCTCATTTCCTTTTCCCTCTAGACTTTTTCCTCCTCACCTATAGAGGTACTGGTAAACTGAAGTGAATGCCATACTTGAAGACAAGTGTTTGCTTAATAACCAAATATAATGTGAGAGCTAACAAGGAAGAAAACTGCTAATCCAATTGCTCCTACAGATGCTAATCAACACTGTAACAGCTACAGTCAACATTGTCTGTTGTATGCATTGGGTGCACTTATTGACTTCTACCCTCTATTACCTGAGGTATCGTAAAGCCGAAAGGTCCACAATACTTCAGAGACTGGGGTGTCAGCCATTGAATTGTGCTATTCAAAGTGTACCCTAGCCCAACTAAGCAAAGAGATTAAAAATTCAAATATCAACAATAAAACCCTAAAGAGAATTATTCAGTGTCAGACCTCAAGCCACACTTCCTGTAACTGAAAATGAGGAAAAAGGGAAACAATCCTCCAACTCAACCCAACAGCACTCTATCCAAGTTGTGCATGGTCAGGGTCATAAATGAAAACCTAGAAATATGTATTAACAATATGATTAGTAATTCAATCAAAAATTAAAGGAAGATTTAAGGAAAGAGATAAGAGAACAATTTCAGGACACGAGAGACCACATATATAATGAGCAATATATTCTGAAAAGAGATGTAGCAGAGCTCTTAGAATTGAACAATATTGTCAATCAAATCAAAAGCTCATTGGATGATAGTAATATCAGAGTAAACTCAGTAGAAAATAGAACCTCAGCTCTCAAAGAATGAACATTAGACAATGAAAACAGGCTGAGCAATACTGAGTTCAAGGAGGACAGACAAGAAAAGAAGCTTATTAAGCATGATCAGAATTTCCAAGTGGTATTTGATGAGATGAAAAGAAATAATTTGAGAGTAACTTGGATTGAAGAAAACATTAAACAAAAAACAAGGAGCATAAATAAATTTCTAATTGAAATTGCCAGGGAGATTTCCCCAATATCAGAATTGATCCAGAAAATCAAATTCAAAATGCCTATAGGATACAAAACAGACCCAACCAAATGAGAAATTCACTGAGACACATCATTTATAAAATGAATAAGAGAGAAATGAAAGAAAGAATCCTAAAAGCAGCAAGAGAAAAACACCAAATCACATTCAGAGGCAGACAATTAGGATAAGATTACTATGGATTTCTCAGATCAGAAAATAAAAGACAGGAGAGCATGGAATGATGTTTTTCAAATTTAGAAAGAAAACAAATTTCAGTCAAAGATAATATATCCTTAAAACTCAGCATTATAAGTGACAGGGAAATTAAATACTTCAATTAAAATTCAAACTAGCATGGTACATGAACACAAAGCCTGCACTACATAAAATTCTCAAGAACATACTTCATTCAGAGGAACACACGAACAACTTCCAAAATCCATAAACAGAAGAAAGTCAATAATCACAAAGTACACTAAAAGATATCCAAGATGGTGCAATACACAGCAATAGTCAAAACGTCAGGGACACATATTCTCATATCTATTCTAACTCTGAATGCGAATGGACTCAATGCCCCAATAAAAAGACACAGATTGCCTTACTGGATCAAAAAACAAAATCCAACAATATGCTGCCTACATGATACATCCCTCACAATCAAAAATAGACACAGACTGAAGGTGAAAGTTTGGCAAATTATCTACCAGGCTCATGGCCTGAAAAAGCAGCTGGCATTGTGATCCTTATATCTGACAAAGTTAAGTTTAACCAAAAACTAGTCAGAAAAGACAAAGAAGTTCACTGTATAATAGTAAAATGAACAATTCATCAAGAAGACATAATGATACTTAACATTTATACCCCCAATTATAACCTTCCCAAATATATGGAAAAAGTACTCAAGGACATTAAACCCCTCAGCACATTAATACTGGGGGACTTTAATATACCATTATCAACAATAGACAGATCATCAAATCAAAACATCAACAAGATATCTCTGACCTAAGCAACTCTACAAATCAACTGAACTGAACAAACATTTACAGAAATTCCATCCTGAATCGGCTGAGTTTACCTTCTTTTCAGAGGCTCATGGAACCTTCTCCAAAATAGATCACATCCTAGTCCACAAAGATAACCTTAACAAATATAAAAAAGTTGATATAGTCCCATGTATCCTGTCATACCACAATGGTATGATGTTAGCAATTAACAGCAAAAAAAAAAAAAAACCAATAAAACTACTAAAATACTTAGAAATTGAATGACATCATCTTAAATGAAGGATGGATAAAAAAGTTAATGAAAACAGAGATCAAAAAGTTCTTGGAAATGAGTGAGAATGATGAAACAACATATCAAAATCTCTGGGATTGTTTGAAAGCATTCATAGATGTAAATTTATAGCACTGAGTGTCTTCATGAAAAGTCAAGAAAGAACCCAAATAAATAGTCTTATACTCCAACACAAATCCCTCCAAAAACCCGATAGAAGACAGGAGATAACTAAGATCAGAGCTGAAATAAGTGAAATTAAGAACAAAAAACAATACAAATTATCAACAAAACAAAGAGATGATTCTTTGAAAAAATAAAAAAGATCGAAAGATCCCTTGCTAACTTCACCAAAAGGAAGAACAAAGTAAAGCAATTCAACAAAATTGAAGATGAAAATGGAGAGATCACCATGGACTGAACCAAAATCTAGAAGATTATCAGAACTTATATTGAAAAATATACTCTTCCAAGTTTGATAATCTGGATGAAATGGACAAATATCTTTCCATATACAGCATTCACAAATTAACACAGGAGGACATTGAAATTATAAACCAACCAATCTCAGGTAGCGAAATCAAATCATCAATCAAAGGCCTCCCAAAAAAGGAAAGCCCACAACCTGATGGATTCATGGCAGAATTCTACCAGGTGTTTACAGAATTATCACCAATCCTCTACAAGAATTTCCATGATATTGAAAGGGTTGGAACCCTCTCCAACACTTTTATGAAGCAAATATAAATCTGATACCAAAACCCAATGTAAACCCATCAAGAAAAGAAAACTACAGCCCAATTTCCCTGACGACTATTGATGCAAAAATCCTTAATAAAAATCTAGCTATCCAGATCCAAAATACATCAAAAAAATAATACATCATGATCAAGTGGGGTTCATTCTGGGAATGCATGGCTGGTTCAGCATACGCAAATCAATAAAAGTAATTCACCACTTAAAAAGAATTAAAAATAAAAATCATAAAATCATCTCAGTTGACCCAGAACCAGAAAAATTGCCTTTGATAAAATTCAGCACCCATTTATGCTTAAAACTCTGGAAAAGTTAGGGATCAAAGGAAGACACTTTAATTTTGTAAGAGCCATTTATGACAGACCCATAGCCAACGTTATGCTTAATGGAGAAAGACTGAAAGCATTCCCACTGAATTCAGGAATAGGACAAGGATATTCACTTTCACTATTCTTATTCAATATAGACCTTGAAACTCTAGCCAGAGCTCCCAGACAAAAGAAGGAAATCAAAGGAATTTGAATAGATAAAGAGGAAGTTATGGTGTCTCTATTTGCTGATGACATGATTCTATATCTGGAAGATCCAATAAGCTTGACCAGAAGGCTTCTAGAATTTATAAATGATTTCAGCAAAGTGGCTGGTTATAAGATCAACACTCATAAGTCATTAGCTTTCCTATGCTCCAGCAACAAGTCCACTGAAGAAGAAATCAGGAAGTCTGTCTCATTCACAATTTCCTTTAAAAGAATAAAATATTTGGGTGTCAATCTAACAAAGGATATAAAGGACCTCTACAATGAAAACTATCAAACATTTTGGAAAAGAAATTCCGAAGACCTGAGTACACAGAAAAATATTCTGTGTTCTTGGTTAGGCAGAATCAATATAATCAAAACAGCTATTCTACCAAAGGCCCTACACAGATTCAATGCAATTCCCATTAAGATACCAATGACATTCTTCACAGGTATAGAAAAAGCAATTCTCAAATTCATATGAAATAACAGAAGGCACAGAATAGCTAAAACAGTACTTAGCTAGAAAGGAGAAGCAGGAGGTGTCACGATTCCTGATCTGAAATTATACTGTAGGACTATAATAACAAAACCAGCATGGTATTGGTATCAAAACAGAAATGAAGACCAATGGAACAGAGTAGAAGTTACTGAGACAAACCCTCAAATCTTTAACCATCTGATATTTGATAAAGGTGGGGAAAGCATAGTGTGGAAGAAGGAGAGCCTGTTCAACAAATGGTGCTGGACAAACTGAATAGCCATAGACAGCTAAAATTGGATCCTTATCTCTCACTCTGCACAAGAATCAAATCAAAATGGTTCAAGGTTCTGAAAATTAAAGCAGCAATTATAGAATTGCTTGAAGGAAAAACAGGATCAACACTCCATGACATAGATGTTGGAATCGCCTTCCTTAATAAGACTCCTGTGGTACAAGAATTAAAGCAAGAATAAATGAATACAATGCTGTTAAACTGAAAAGCTTCTGCCAGCTAAAGATTTAGTCAAGAATGTCAAGAAAGAACCTACAGAATATGAGAAAATCTTTGCCTCCTACACCTTGGACAGAGGGCTAATATCCCGAATATACAAAGAACTCAAAAAACTGAACATCAAAACCGCGAATAGTACTATCAATAAATGGGGTAGGAAGCGAAATAGAAATTTCTCAATGTAGGAAGTCTAAAAAGCCCATAAATATATAGAAAATGCTCTACATCATTAGCAATCAGAGAAATGCAAATCCAAACTTGATTGAGATTTCATCTCACTCCTGTCAGATTGGCAAAAATGAAGAATATAAACAATGACAGATGATGGAGTGATTGTGGAAAGAGAGGAACACTTTCACACTGTTGTTGGGACTGGAAGCTTTTACAACCACTCTGGAAACCATTGTAGAGACTCCTCAAAAAACTAGGGCTGGAAATACCTTAAGATCCAGCTATCCCACTCCTGGGTATTTTCCCAAAATTTCTAGAATCGGCATATTACAGAGATACAGCTTCATCAACATTTATAGTAGCTCAATTTACTATTGATAAAGTGTGGAATCAACCCAGATGCCCTTCACTGGACGAGTGGATTTAAAAACTGTGGTACATATATACAACAGAATTCTACTAAGCTATTAGAGTGTAGAATTTGCAGCCAAATGGATGGAGATGGAAAAAATTATGCTGAGTGAAATATCCTAAACTCAGAGACAAGGGCTGAATGTTTTCTTCATATGTGGAAGCTAGTATACAATCTGAAACAGACTGAAAATTGTCTAAGCTAATAATAACCTCAACATTGGTGAATTTTTATATGAGCAGGGAGATCCATACCTATGACACTGGGGGATGAAGCAGGGGATAAAGAGGGGTGTGTTTATAGAAGGAATTTCAAGGCAGTTGTAGGGAGGGAATAGGGGGGTTATCAATCCAACGGGAAATATTCGACTCTGTGAGAAGCCCAAATAGCACAGGGGTATGGTAGGGTAAACATGGGGTTGTGGGGAACCCAAAGGGGAGAGATCATGAACTGACATCAGACTTGGCTTGCTTATGCATGTGTTGATTAATGTGTGGCAATGATTCCTTCCTGTATGTAAGACCATGTTGAACAAATACAAAAAATAAATAAAGTATTAAAGTATCATAAAAATAAATAAAATTGACCACTTTGTAAATGAGCAGTGGAGAAGAATGGGTTTCCTTCTCTAGCAGAGACTCTACAATTCTGTACTACGAATTGGAACTTCAGAATAAACAGAGACCACAAAGTAATTATGGTTTGCAAAATTTCTTCTTTCTGGAAAATAAGTTTTGGTCTTTGTTATAGTCAGAACTCTGAAAATTGTAGAGCAATTTTCCTTTACATCTTAATAATATAGTTAAAGAAAGAGATGAAAAGGGAAGGAGAAATAATATAGGTTGCATCTCCCAAGCTGTTAGTCATTACAATAAATATGTTTCTCTTCTTAAGTTTCACAATATTATGTTTAGTAGCTAACAGAATGACCACATTAAGCACCGGAAAACTGAGGTGCACAGAATCTAAAGCCTTCTGGTTCTAGGGAAAGATGGCATAGATTCACTTTCCTCTACTAATTTTACCTTTTAATAAAACTATCTTAGAAATAATTCAGCAGAAAAATCATAAAATAACTCAAATACATGAACAGGAAAAGCAGAGAGGCTAGAGACCTTAAGACTTTGACACTACAGAGTCTGGGGTCTTTTCTCTGCCATGTTTCTCCTGGAGGGACCTGTAATTCAAAACATAACAGACATAAACATAACAAAGAAGCAAGAAACAAGAAAACCAGCTTTAACTTCTCTACAAAGGATTGGGAAAGGAGAAACCAGAGACCTTGAAGGGGCTTCTAGTTCCATAACAAAACCCAATAGCACCTGCAAAGCTGATGATTCTGGCACCTGCAAGGTGCTGAGACTCTCCTAACCCTTTTCTCAATGGCAGAAGGATATCTAGGTCCAGTCTTTCCCAAAATTACACCCAAGGGCACCAGGCATCCAAGGTGGCACACAAAAAATTATGCAGTACCCTCAGAAGTAATGGAAGAATTAAGGCCTGAGTAGCATTGTAAGGGATCTGGAAACTAAACTGCAGCTAAAATTACAGCTGAAAATACAGTCAATCTCTACACACTAATCCTAAATAAGATGACTGATGGCTAAAACATAATGCTTAAATAGGATCAAGAATCTCCTAATCTAAAAAAATAAAGAATAAAATTTAAAACACTCATCATACTCAGAATCAATAAAAGCATAACTCCAATGAGAAAGGTGATGCAATTGATGAACATCAAAACTAAATAAATATTGAAATTATCTAACAAGAACTCTGCAGCAGGCCTAACAGAAATGCTTAAAAATTATGACTTATCCTAAAAATTGAAATAATAAAAATTTTTAATAAATAGAATTTTTTAAACAGAACCACATGGAAATTATAGAAATAAAAAATTAATAGCATCAAAATGTCATTAGATGTCTTTAATGATAAGGATGACAGAGGATTGAATCAGAGAATTTGGGGCAGAGCAATATGATTTAATCATTTTGAATGGAAGAAAGAAGAATTACTATAAACAAACTTCTATTTACTCAAAAGCTTTTGTGAAAAACGCCAAAAGATTCAACACTGATGTCATCAGCATCACAGAAAAAGAAGAGAAAGAACATGTGTTTGAAAAATATACACATGATATCCAAATTATAATGGTTCAATTATTTTCTTGTTTTATTCCTATTGTAAACACTTAATAGAAGCCTTTCTTCAATTATTGAATTTTGATCATTTCCCAGGCTAGCTATATACTGTACAATAATCTCGCATGATGCTGGGCAGCAAGCAACAGCCTGTAGACAACCATGCAGTCACAACCGCTAACCACCAATAGGGTACCATGTCGCCAAGCTTTGGTGCTCATAGGCTAGCACATTAAATACTAAATTTTTAACTTATGATATTTTGAAATTATTATGGATGTCATGCTAGAAGCCCATTATAATTCAATAAAAATCTGTACACCCATATAAGAATACTGGCTGAAAACGTCCCACAATTGGTTTTAAAAAAAGATTGTATATCTTTTTTACACATATATATTAGCACGCACATTCATAAGCTAAGTAAGCAGTTAGGATAAACCCAAGAAAGTCAGCCCAAGTCACATCATAGTCAAATATCTGTGAAAACTAATGATAAATTTGAATAGAAAGAAATGAAGCATTACCTGTAGCAGAACACTGATTTTAAGGATAATGAATTTTCCAGCCAGAACCGTGGGAACCAGAGACAGAGTTACCACATTTTTTTAAGTGTGGAAAGAAGGAAATCATCAATCCAGCAAATCTACAAATATTATCCTTCAGAAAAGAAGAAATAAACATATTCTTAGATGAAGTGGAATGAAAAGAATTAGTCTCCAGCAGACCTCGACTATAGGAATGGTTAAAAGAAGTTTTCAGAACAGAAAGAATTGAATAACAGAAAAATACTTGAAACATTGAAAGAAAATAAAAAATAAAAGGAGTAAAAGAAGTGGTAAAAGTATTAGGCTAATCTTCAAATAAAATGTTTCTTATATCATATTTGGTGATTGAAATAAAAATTTAATAATGATGTGGTGTTCAATGTGTGAAAAAATAATATATTGCAAATCATGTATTTAAGTGAGGAAGATATAATTGTAAAAGAGTAGAGACCTCTGATATAAAACAAATATATTTAATTAATATTGAGTTGTGCTGAATGGACAGAAATACCCAAGATAAAATAATGTGCTCATAGTCAAGGTCATTCTCTCGGGAAGCATCCCTCCAGAGGCTCCCACAAGCGGCCGGTTTCAGATATGGATAGTTTGGCTCCCCGCCTAGCCCGCCCTGCTAACCCGCTAGGTACAACTTGAAATAGATAAACAGAAACTTGCTGCTTGCATTTCTTGGCGAAAGACCCCTTTTGAAAGTCTGTTTGTAAGTCTGCCAAAATTTTCCTTTAAAAGCACCCTGCTTGAGTCACTTAGGGCTGCAGCTCTCCCTGAACTTTGCTTTGGAGCAGTGTCCTTGGTGCACTAGCCTGTTTCTTCCCTTTTCTCTTCCTTCTCTTTCCCCCAAATAAACTTTTTTTTCTTTCTTGTTTTTGGCCTCTGGTGGTCTCACTATGCATTGATAACCAGACCCCACAACAATAATATCCTAAATATAAGTAAAGTTTCAATGTTCATTTGAAGTAGCATAATGTCAACACCCATAGGATGTGATAAGTGATACAGGATTAATGTAATATCTGGAGCAACCACTAAGAAAACTATAGAAAACAATGTACTCCAAAATATGATGAATAAATCTAAATGGAATTCTAAAACATGTTCAACTAGCTCACAAGATGTTAAGAAAGAAAAACTTAGAAATAATAAATATAAAGAAGAAATAGAAAACAAACCAAAAAAGATGTTAAAGAACTAACTCATCAATATTTACTTTAACTATAGATTAGTATACATATATTAAAATATAGAAATGACAGAGTGGATTAAAAAAACCACACAAAGAAAATCTACATCCCAAATATATGTTGTCTCACAGAACAGAATAAAATTACTAAGGATAAAGAGTTATATTCCATCATAATAAAAAGGTCAAGTTATCAAGTAAATATAACTACCTTGAATGCATGCAGTGAATACCCAGAATTTCAAAATTCATACAGAAAAATCTGAAAATTTGAAAGAAATAGACAAATCCCCATCACTGGAGTTATATATTTTAATATCTCTCTCTGCAAAATTGATGGAACTAAAAGAGAAAAAAAAATAAGCAACAATACAGAACTGAACAACACTACTGACAAACAGTAGGTAATGGAGTATGAGAGAACCTTGTGGTGGTCACATAATTCTGCATCTTGATCATGGCAATAGCCACGCAAAGTTACACAGATGTAAAACTGCACATACACACACACATACACACACACACACACACACACAGAGAGAGAGAGAGAGAGAGAGAGAGAGAAATTAATGCATGAATAGTCAACTACAGAAATTTGAATAAGTTCTGTGAATTGTACCAATGTCGATATCCAGACATTGATACTAGATTATAAACAAGATATTAATATTAATGAAGGCTCAGTGAAGGATTTGGCTTATGGGGTGTCCCTAGATCTTTGAAATTTCCTGTAAATCTATCAGTATTTCAAAATAAAAACTTTTTTTTAAGATACAGGAAAAAATAAGTAAAGGAAGATATGCAGAACCATGCCAGAATTCAAATTCAACTCATTGCATCCACAGGTTATACTCAGTATCCTTCTTCAGCTGAAAACAGATTGAAGCCCATAGAAGGCACTTAAATCTTTCTCTAAAAATCGATCAATGGAAAACTGGGTCATCATTCAACTGTCTGTATCACACAGAAAAGGAGAAGCTCTTAACAGTAGCTTTCATCACTTATCCAAATACCTTTTACCATGACATCTCAATTCTCTACTTTCTGTTTCTGAAGATAACCATTGACAACTGACAACTTCTAGAGCCAGTCATAACAATTAGCAATACTGTAAATGAAATCAGGCCTTCTTATAGGTACTGTGGACATTATCAAAACCCACTGAAAAATCTTTAGAGTTTTACAGCAAAGTGCAACTTTTGGATCCTAATACAGAAACTGGGAGCATTTTAGTCATTGCAGAGTCATGTCTAGCTTTACCTGTAAGCTGAATAGAAAATACATCCATATCTCTTAATTTAAAAATGAATAAAATAATCTATGTCCTTCCATAGCCCTTATATTTCTGTAGTCATCTTTCAAAGTTTAAATGCAATATTTAATAATTCTTTGCCAATATTTGTATTTCATATGCTTTCCTTTCCTAACACAAAGATTTGATGACTACACATAATTAGCCTTTCTTCTTTTATATTTTGAATTTATAATATAAATCATATCATGAGCAGTTTAGCTCAAAAGATTTCGAAAAAAGGAATTGATCTTAAAATATTGCAAGATTAAATGCTGAAATAAAAATCTCTGTAAATTTATTCACCTAATCCAGAAATCTACAGAGGAAGGCCAGTGAACTATGTAAAAACTGTTGATTTGATGTTATAAAGTTTTCCTTTCTCTACAATGAGCATTTATGTTTTTAAAGTCAAGCTAAATGGAATTCTATAATTTAATAAATTATCAAGCTATTTAAGATGCATATTTAATTAGATTGCACTGTGCCATATTTATGAGGGTTATTCTGCACAGTGGGAGATGATCATAAATTATTTTGTTAATAAAATCTCTTGAGAGACATTTTAAAGAGCTTCCCTTGAGTAACTTCTCTTGGTGTGACTGCTGTCAGATATTTTTCTGTTGTTTAAATCAAGAATGAGCTATTTATTACTTGATAATTATATGTCTCATCTGTGAAATACCAAAGCAATCTGGAGAGGAGTTGCAAAAAAATGTTGAGATTCAGGATTTTGAATACTTAAATTAATTTGAAAAAGAAGAGAAAAGGGGCATTTAAAAATCTGATGTCTATATTTACATTGATGTTTGTCTATGAGTTACAAGTCTGCATTTATTTACAAAATTTATAAAAGTTCTGAGGTTTTTATGCTTTTCTGGAGCCTCTTTTTTTAAAATGGAGGTCTAAGCAGAGCTCATGGCATCAATATAGGAAGAAAAAGACAAGTATTTTATCTAAAAAAGAGAAGACTAAAAAACATCAAGTGATATTTAATTGGGACTGGAAATATTCCAAGTTAGACTTAAAAAAAAAGCTTTGATTATAATAGTTCATGTTGGGCTCCTGTTGAGTCTGCCAAAAATCCAAGCTAGATCAGAGCCGTTTTTGAAATAAACACAGGCTTAATATGATGTAGATATTTCAAAACCCCCATTGCTTTTGTTATAACATCATCTGTTACTGAATGATTTATAAATCTCCCTCTATAGACAAATTCCTACAAGATGGAGGGTGAGACATTTTAACCTGAGGGCATAAGGACATGTCTAACTCATATACTAATGCCATAGAACAACACTTCTTATGAACAAAGATATTTCCTGTTTATGTTTTCTTAAGACTCTGGTGGTGCCTAAAATGTTTCCCAGTGATCAGTCAATAAATGGTGGTTGCTATTATTACTCACCGCCATGCAAGGACTTATTACTGAGAGTATGTTGCATGCCAGGTACTCAACTGTGTGCTTTCAACTATCAGTTAAGACTCCGAGCTCTCAAGTCAGACAGGAGGGCTTGGATCCCAGATTCCCCCATTCACCTGCTGTGAATTTTGGGCATGTTCCTTAACCTTTCTATGCCTTTGCGATCTCTGTTAAAATAGAAATACTAGTGCCTACTTCTGAGAGCTTCAGTGAAGAAGAAAAATTTAATATCCATAAATTCCCAAGCAGTGCCTAATATGAACCTGTTTATTGTTAGTTATTATTGTCATTTTTTGCTATCAGTTTAGAGAGGGTGACCTGAAGTTAAGTAACTTTCCCAATGCTACATGATATTGAATACTGGCTTATCTGACATCATGACTTCATGTTTTATCACAACTCTACACTGTTTCTGCAATGTGGCTCGTTACTTCCTATGAGGACAAATTATAATTTTTAAAATTTAGAGTTTTTACTCACATATTCTCTAGTATTCAACTCAATTAGGTTTGTAATTCAGCAAATCTAGAAATACTCTTGTACCTACCAGCATTAGTGGGAGAGAGAAACGCCTCAATAATCTGCATTATTGTTCAGGGAATCAATGTAAATGAACACTGGTTTATAAATTTCACCTACTTTTGTAGGAGAAGATGATTCTCCTGATCATTTGGAAGTGTCTATGCAATGGTAGTGCAGCTAAATGAAAAGTACTTAAATGGGTACTTAAAGCATTGCCAACTCAAAGTAAAGATTTCTTACAAACACCCAATCTCACATTTTTGTGTTCACAAAGCAAAACCTACTGATTTTCTTACGTAGAAATACTATTCTTAAAACAATCGTACAATTCTGGGTCAGAATTTACAGTTCAAATCTTCATTCTACCTGTATCATCTTAGATAAGTATTCAACTAAGTCTTAACTCTTACCTACTGGATAGCTTGCTATGAAACTTAAGTAGGTAATGCTTATAAAGTACTTAGCACAGGGTCCAGGACATTTGTAAACAATAAGTATCAGCTACTACTATCAGTTATGACGATGATATTGTTATTTATTACAATATGCAAAAGAGATTTAAGTAATGTTGCTCTTCTGTCTAACCCCATTGCAAACAGATCCATAAAAAGTAGAAAATACATTGCATTTTTAAAAGCAGCTAGAAGGATTTTGAATATTATCACCACAAAGAAATGATAAATGTTTGAGTAGGCATACTTACCCTGACTTGAACATTCACAATGTGTATAAGTATATGGCACCTCACAAATGGGTATGCTTGTTATGCATCAATTATAAAATTACAAGATAAAAGATTGAAAGATAAGAATATCCACAGTTATTAAGAGAGATAATTGATACATTCTTCATAGTGGAATAGGGATGGGATTACCAGAGCTTCTATACTGTTTTGCTGAAAAAACAAGAAATGGCTACTTCTTGTCAGAAAGCAGAGCTATTTTTCCCACTGTACAGTTCAGCCCAAAGAATTTGGGCAGCTAATTCCATTGTGGTTTCTGAGCCAGCCTGTAGCATCTGACCAACTGCTTCAGGGAGAAGAAGGGTCTCAGCAGTTTTGCAGCCCTCCAGGAGTTCTATAATATCAGTGCAGTTAGAAAAAGCCCTGTAGAAACAGGCAGAGTAAACGTCCCAAGACAAAATATGGAAAGTCCTTAAGAAAGGAAAGCAGAACAATTAAATTATTTGCTATCTTGGTAGCAATTGCTCCATGTGATAATGGACTCAAATCTAATTATTATTATTAAGCAATTATATAGTACTTCACTTTTGCCAAGTGTTTTACAATATTTTTTATTAGATAGCCATTACAATAACCCCATGAAGGAGGTCAAAATATCTCCAAGGAAGAAAAGATGAAGCTATTTTTTAAAAATATTTTACAATAAAATGTTCTAATTTTCCTAATGTGAAATAGAAAAAGTTTTATGTTGTGATTTCTTTGGTCTTCTAACACATGACCTGGTTTAATAATATGCTATTTGGAATCACCTTGATTACACACTATCTGATGTAATAGCTGAGAAAGTCCTGCATTTTTGCAGACAGTATAGATAATCATAAAACTTTTAAATGTGAAGAGCAGATAATTAGCAGAAAGGAAATTCAGGAATGGAAGTGATTAATGGAACCTTAGAAATTGATCAATCAGAAGACATAATAGTAAGTGTGTTTGCATCAGCTTATAAATCTCTGAATATTTTAATCACATTTAGTAAATAATTTCTTATTTAATTATCTCAATTTCTCAAAGAACTAAGAATTTAAAACAAAAGAACAACATGACCCGATTTTACAGATACAGAAAATGAAGTTCAAAGAGATAAATAACCTGCTCAAGGTACATGACCAATAATTAACGATTTGCATAGTTTAACGAAAGTCTCCCTATTCTAGATCATACCACCCTATTCAATCTATTGTTTTACTGCAACTGGTTAAAACCAATTTATCCATCAGTGCTGACAGATTGTGAAGAACAAAATTACCTTTTTGCAAAATTGCCAATGTAAACTGCTTTCCCGCACGATTTTATTTCCTTTCAAAGATTGTATCACTTTGGTTTCTGTGTCTATGCATTCATGCTGCCCTGGACAGTTCCAAGAAGAATGGACTGGCTTTTTGGAGTCCTGGTATTGCTACCCATAAAGAGGAATGTCCTTGTACTATCAATGCCACTATTTACTGGATAGTGCTTGGAGTAATACAGAAATCCATGTCCAAGAAGAAGGTGGTCTTCTGGTGCCACCTAACATTACTCTAAGGAAGCCAAAATTATAGTGAATCAGGCAAACGCTTGTTACATTCTGGAAAGTCAGTCTACTGCTCTGAGAACACAAGAGAAAACGGAGTTGCAGGCAGGGATAGTGTCTCCCAAAAGAAGACTTTAGTTCTTGTAGCTTAGAGCCAAAGTGGAGGCTTCTCTCTGAGAAAATACACTGCTGGCTGCATCAGGCAGGGATTCCTGGTCTTCTTTCATTGCTGTGACGTGTTTATGAAGTACAGCAGACACACAGTATGTACACATGGGAGACTAGCTAGACAGAGCAGTGGACAGATGGATTCCAGACAGCAGGGAGCAGGTGTGGAGCAATCAGAAGTGGAGAGTCCTGTCAGTACCCTGTCAGTATTCTGCAACTTAGCAGGCAGGATCCAAACCAGACCCAAAGGGGCATCATAATGGAAGAAGTTAAAGACCTGGGGCCAAGACACAGCTAAGAGAAAAATATTGGGCTATTGCTCTTTTTGTTTCCTTTACCTATAGCACTACTTTTTTATATTCTTTACATTTTTCTTCTGTTGATACTTTTCAACACAGGTGCATGTGCTATTGTACGGATGCAAGCGCAGGACCTGATTAAAACATCCATTTGAGGAAAGATTTTTGAGGAAATCTTTTGGAAGTTTACACAGTAAAATGATAGAATCTTATTGAATGCAAAAGTGACCCAATGTGAACTTCTTCAGCTTCGTGAACAGGACTGACTTTCCCATAGTAGACACCACAGAGCAAATGCTTAAGAAAAACTTACCTGTGACTGAAACACAGTCTCCAGGAAGCAGGAAGCAGAGGAGCTAATAAATGTTGCCAAACATATTGCCTTTGTAATCTTTTCAGAATTACTTTTTAAATCAGATGCCAAAAGCAATAAAATGGGAGAAATTATTGAATACTAAAATCCTGAATTCCTTTGTGTTATACAGAAGCACTCATTTTATGCAGAGATATTTACTTACTGCAAGCTTAATTTTATAAGCAACTCAATGAAGAGAGTTGTGTGAAAATAAATTTAGGTAACTATATTATATAGAAATATTTTCTTCCGTCTTCTTTGAACAGCATCTGATCATTCATATCATACATATTCTCTGACTTAACATTAAGACTTCAGAGCCAGATAATAAATGGGGAAATAAGGGTTTGTTTGTTTGTGTTTCTCAAAGAAAAATAAAGCATGCTGTCCACATCAAAAATTAATTTAGGGAACTGAAGTTAGAAATTACAATGATTTCTGAATGGTTATTAAAAGTATTTTACAGTGATCTTTCTGAAAGAAAAAACAAAACAAAGCAGTATTTTCTGTATTAAAATGTGCTAATACTAATGATGATTAAAGAGAAATAATCATATAAAATAATTACCATGACTATGTAAAGTAGATTTGCCGAAGGGCAGACTCACGTTCGAAGAGGCCCTCTTTTCCCTAAAGACTGTCACGTTTTCCAATTTCTCTATTAAGAGCTTTGTCCATCTTTGTGGAGTAGACTTGGCCTTGTTGGGGGAGTGAGGGCGGGGGTGGTCGCCAGGCACTTTATTTGCTTGCTGAGGGTGGAGCACCTTCCCTCTGTGCATTTTCTTTGTGGGGATTGACTATTAGGCTCTCTGCTCCCTGGAGTCTATGGACAGCTGTCTTGTGCACAGCCCACCCCAAGCCTCAGAGCTGCATTTTGATTTTGCAGATGAAGGGAATGGTCTTAGAGACTCCCAGGTGTCAGGGGCTCTGGGATGAGGGCTGGCAGACTGGATGATTTTTCCTATGGGCTTTATAATTTAGCAAGTCAAACCTCAACTTTGCCTTCTGTCTGATGTCCAAAATAAGAGTAATTCAATTGAACAGGAAAAATTAGTCTACCAGAACCTAGAATATGTAGCCAGTTAAGTAATCAGTTTCATTCAGTGAGTTATTTGATATTATATAGATGGTGCATTCAGATATATCAACTATGTACTATGTATATGAAAATGAATAGATAAGTAGATATGTAATTACTTATATACAAGTATATATAATACACACATATATAGTTTTTTAGACAACATCTGTTATGATTCATCCTATAAATATGTAAAATATATATGGGGGCTGGAGTAGTGGTTTAGCAGTTATGGTGCTTGCCTGGCTTGTGCAAGGATATGGGTTCAAACTCCAGCATCACATATACAACAAAGTGTCAGAGCAACAAAAGTCACATGAAAAACTAAATAAAACTGATTCTCTCTTTCTCTCTCTCTCTCTCACTGTCCCTCTCTCTCTTAAATATATATATATATATATATATATATATATATACATATATATATATGTATGTATAGAATGCCAAAAAATTGTCTATACTTTCAAGAAATATTATTTTATCCTTTTATAATACTGAGAATGATTTTGTGCATTTTCAAAGAGCATAAAATAAAAAAAACAAAGAGCATAAAATGTTGCCATATAATTTAGCATGCAGAGGATTAGTATTGACCAAAGTTAATATTTTAGCTCCCCAAAAACTTGTATTCTATTTTAATTTTCTTGCACTTTCAATAAAATTACACTCACAAATTTGTAGTCAAAGTACTTAATTTGGCTTTATATAGAAACATGCTTATTTTTATCTTAGCAAATATTGCCAGTTTGAACAAAAAAAGATATTCATTGCCAATCTTTTTTTAAATTTTTTATTTTTGAACAACCTTACAAGTTTTTAAGAAAATAATATAAAATGTGTATATATTCTAGATATTGCAATTACCCCCAGGAGTGCCCCCCCCAATTACCCTCCCTTATCCCACCCTTCCCCTTCCCACTATATCTCTAAAAAAAGTATTAGGTTGTAAAACATTACATCTTATCTGGATTTAACACATGCTCATAGACCAACTTTCTCATTGTCCAGGGTCTAGTCCCCACCTCCACAGATGAGTGGAGACAATCGACCCTTAGTTCTCTGGGTTAAGCTGATTTTACTCATCATGATCTCTTCCATAGCCATCCATTTACCTTCGAAGGCTGCAATATCATTGTTTCTAATTGCTGTGCAATATTCCATGGTATAAATGTACCACAATTTTTGGATCCATTCTTCGAGTGAGGGACATCGGGGTTGTTTCCATAGCCTAGCAATAGTAAATTGTGTTGCTATGAACATAGATATTGCTATGTCACTATGTGCTGATTCTAAGTCCCCTGGAAAGATACCCACAAGTGGAATAGCAGGGTCATATGGTGGACTCATCCCTAGTTTTTTGGGGATTCTCCACACTGCTTTCCAGAGAGGCTGTACCAGTCTGCAGCTCCACCAACAGTGTGTTAGTGTGCCTTTCTCTCCACAGCCC
>PVKS010001346.1:110215-145160 GCA_004027875.1 Aplodontia rufa | reverse complement strand
AGAAGAAGAAGAAGAAGCCAAGCATGGAGGATTTTGCCTCTGCTTAGGAAATGTTTTGGCTTTTGTGACTTTCTGATCTATGAAGTCAGGTTCAGAAGGTTAAGGAAATACTTCCTTAAATCTGAAAGCTTATATTTCTTGAGATAAAGACCATACCAAAGTCCTTTAGATTTTTTTAGACTCTTAATCATATGCCAAGCCTGACAGAATCATGTGCCAAAATAACTGAGCACTACGCCAGATGGATAATAACTACATATTTGTTAGAAGTAAAATCTTAATGTGAATGAGTTGAACTACAGGTCAGGAAGTGAAATAATCTAATTTGTTAAATCAGTATTCCATCACCTAAGTACTTCCTTCCATTTATGTCACATATTTTAACATATATAAGGGATTGGCCAACAACAGTAAGAATACTCCACACACATGCATACACACACACACACACACACACACACACACACACTCACACACACTCACACACACTCACATTTTAAAAGGATGCTTAGAGAGATTTTGTCTACCTGTCTTATGGAAATCCTTCATAAGTTTCAAATCTAGCCCACACCTGGCAGGCAGTCTTGTTAAGAATCAGCTCTGCAATCCTATCTTGAGAAGGATAACTGCCTTTGTGGATTTAGAAGAAGATGCATTATAATTGCTTTTTTATCATTTTAAGAAATAGATGTGAGGTAAAGTAGAAAGGACGCCATTGTTTTCTCTCCTTTCTACTACTTTCAAGAATTTTCTCACAGTGTTTATTTCCATTTTATTCCCAATAAATATACTCATTTAGACAAGTGTGTACTCTTGTGCAACCCCAGGGCTGCAAAGGCCTGGCACACTGTTCACTGATAAACTGAACACAACTTAGAGACTCAACAGAAGAGTTTGGGCATTCCATGGCTCACACACTCCTAGGTGGGGCAGGCTGGGATATCTGAGGGCCACCTCCCAGCAGGGGCCTGCACAGAGAACTGGCTGTGTTCCAGGAGCAAGTTTCTTTTCTTCACAACCAATGTCACTGTGCTTTGATCCTTACCTGAGGATGCAGGGAAAGGCCCAGTTTCTCCTCCTCTCCATTTCCTGCTTGCACATTCTTTAGAACCCTTCTCATTTTCCTGCCTGGAAAAATAAAGATTCCTAGGCATTGGCTAGTGCTTATCCCAACAGTCCTCGAAGAATGTGTGTGTGCGTGCACGTGTGCACATGCATGTGACATTGAGGACAATTGTGTGTGGCACAGGATTTCCCTACATCTATATATGATTTATAGTCAAAGAATAGTTGCTTCTCTTACGGGGAAGAGATGGGGTGATGCCACTAGCAGCCATTTCATTGAGGGAATGTGATAAAAGAGACTGTATGAGGGCTTTTGCATCTCATTATCATCATTCCACTGAAGTGGTTCTTTCTAAAGGAAAAAAAGGAGCCCTTTCTCCTGAGATTATCTGAAGAGACATGCTGTTCATTAAAAGGGCTGAACAGAGAGATTTCACATCTTTATTCAAAGCCAGCATTAGACAAGTCTTTAAAAGAAAGTATTAGAGCCCTCTTTGTTAAGGTTGCTACTCGCTCCTGTGGCCTCGTCCTCTGCTTGTGGGCAGCTCCCTCCAAAGAAGCGCATTCAGCTCCCTTCGCATCCCACGAAGATGGACTCTCCACTGGGCCACACGGGTATTAACCGGTCAGAGGCGCTGAGTTTATTTCTTTTTATTTCTAGATGAAGCAACTTCATTAGAAAAACACTAGATTGGGGCTCAGGATCACAACTTACTGAGAGGCGTAAAGAAAGACTTCCTCTAAGGAGTGGGAGCTCAGGGTGGTCTGAGCTTGCATGTGGTTAGAACAAGGAGCCAGGTAGCAGGACGGTTCAGGCCAAACTCTGTTCCCACCTCCTCTTCTGTTCCCACAGTGAGGTGTTTTTAAATAGTTCAACTAAGGATGCACTCTCAGGCTCACCAGAATCAAGCCATTATGATCCATGGGAACCAATCTCTTCAGCCTTTTCCCTCACGACGGCAAGTGCAATCCATATCTGTGAATGGGAAAGCCACCGCAGATAGCAAATGCTATGCAATTAGCATTAAAGCTGCTGGAAATCCCACGGGGACGAGTTCTGAACTCATAAAGCCACCGCAGAGGCTGGCAGGCAGCTGGCAGGGGTAGCGTGAGGCTCTGCTGTCGAATGCCAGCCACAGCGTCCTTGGACAGTGGGGAAGCCTGGCCAGAGCTGGCTTGCTCCTGGCTCTGCATGTCCATGTGGACATGAGGGGCACTGCATGAGAGTGAACTGTGAGGACACTAGCACCACGCTCTTCCTACAGCCCCTAGTGTCAAGCCCGATGCCTAAGTGACTGAGTGAACTCTCACCTTCCCTGAAACAGTGTCCCAATGAGAAATGGAGACACATTGTGTCTCACAGGGCTGTGGAGGAGAAATGAGCTACGATGCATGTACTATTCAGGAGAATGCCTGACACATCCGTGCACTCAGTAAACAGTCTACGCTTTCTAATAGTTTGGTTCTGTTTATCCTCTCGCTACTCATTTACATTTTGTTATACAAGTAAAAATCAATGCAAAAAAAAGTTTAAATCAGTCCAAAGAAAGGAAAAATCAACCTAAGCTTAATTCCAATCATTTTTTAAAAATAAAAGAGAGACAGTGAGAGAGAGAGAGAGGAAAGAGAGAATCACTTTTTTATTTAGTTTTCCATGTGGCCTTCGTTGCTCCGAAACTTCATGGTGCTGGGGTTTGAACTTGAGCACTTGCACATTCCAGGCAAGTACCACAACCACTGAACCACCGCTCCCCTCCCAATCATCGGAAATATACATGGGTATATAATATCCTTTTCAATTTTTTTATTGCCACTGTATATTTTCAATGGCTTTATTATATTTATAATGGATTAATATATGCCTTGATCTATCTATTTATATATATTTATGTATGTGTGTATGCATGTGTATATATATATATATCCTATATATACATCCTATATATATGTATATCCTATATATATATCCTGTATATATCCTATATATATCCTATTTTCAAAGATTTTACATGCCAGTGGTTAGGAAAGACAATTTAATATATGCATGATTTAGTACAGATATAGACATACAAAAGACTATTAGTGGTGCTGTGGATAAAATATATCATGAGACCAACATAGAGTGGTAGGTAGTGCTATTCCAGACAAGAAAATGCTCTCTGAGGCAATGGTGGGATAGAGACCAGAATGAAGCTGGGGATGTCATGTGTCCAGCCAGAGGACCCATTCTTTATGCAGAACACTCTTTCAAGCCCAGTCCAGTCGCTGTGCCTGGAGTTTGTGAGGCGAGAAAGGAAGGAGGCAATGATCTATGGGTTTCAGTCATGGTGAGGACACCAAATTTTGGAAGCATTACCGTTGATGGGTTTAGAGTCAGGGAAAATAAGTATTTGTAAATATTTTACAAATACTCTAAAATGTATGGGTATACTCTAAAATGTATGCTAGCTTACACATCGCTTTTGCCTCAGTGACACAGCAACATTCAGAGGGTGGCCGTGAAGAAGACGGCGGCTCTGAGAAGGGGTGCTGTTAATAATTTTGCTGTGGCAATGGGCACGGTAGAGCACATCAGGTAACTAGAGCCCAATGTGTAGCAAAGTGGCCTCCACTGTGGTGTTCACTCCAAGACTCTCTTCAAGGAAATTGTTGCAATTTGAGTAACAGGAAAGCAAGATGGATTTACAAAAGCACAGTTTGTTTACTTGGTAAACCAGGAGGAAGCAGCAAGGTGGGACCCGCGTGTCCTCAAACATGCAAGCTCAGCATTCAGAATTTCCCATCAGAGTGCACGAGACTACGTTATTACTCTCTTCCACATTAATTTATTATGTATTATGCTATTTTTTCATAATAAAATTTAAGCATGAAATAATTAAAGCCTTTATTGGCAATTATAAGCATATATATTTCCTTTGATGTTGAACACTGTCAGGTTGATTGCTCTCACTCCTGATTTCCCACTCCTTCTGGGTAAATATTTTTGTTGTTACTAATCAGTGGGAAATATTCTACAATTTGTGATCCACATTTTCCACTTTTAATCACATTGGCATGTGCAGAGATCCTGTGGAACTGGAATGGCCTGTTCATCATTTGCACACTTTCAAAACTGTTTGTTTGTGTTTGGTACAGGATATTGAACCCAGAAAACTTTCCCAATGAGCTACGTCCCTAGTTCTGTTTTTTATTATTTTTTATTTTGAAATCTTGCTATACTGCTTAAGCTAAACTGCTGAGGTTGGTCTTAAACTTGGATCAACCTGTCTCAGCATCCTGAGTCGCTGGGATTATAGGAATGCTCCACAATGCCTGGCTCAAAACTGTAGTTTATTTATCATGAATAATATTTCACACAAATTCTAATTATGTGTGGTCAATTGACCTTTTATACATTGTATTAAAACGGATAAGTACTCAAACCTCTATATATACATTTTATAGCTTTGATGTTTGAAGTTATATTCAGAAACATCTATATCTTAAGACTGAAGAAATGCATACTATTTCATATATTGAAAATACTTTTCTCAAATTGAATTTGCATTAGATCTTAAACCATGTGAATTTTCTTTTGTATAGTTTGTACGAGGCCTTGACTATTTTTCCTTAAATCCATACCTTCACATACATCATTTTCCAGGTTAGTGCTGTTCCTCTCCATACTCAGAGACTGGGAAGCTCCACACCCAGTTTCCTAGGATTGTGAACCAGATGAGGTCCTGAGAGACCGTGTTCCTGGGATGCACAGCAGGTGCAGGAAGGGAGTCATTTACTTCTTCTCCAGTCAGTCTTATGATGGCACTGGGGTGGCAGAAGACCAGGTAGGCTGCTGCAGTCTCAGCAGCATGAGCAGCTGTCGGGGTCCTGGGTGCTGGCATGGCGGCTGGGCATTGCGTGAGGTGGCCTGTGGGCTTCGCACAGGTATGCAGCACCTGCATCCCCTGTGGCTCTCTACCGTGTTCTAATGGTGCTTTCCATAGCTTTCGTTGGTTTATATCAAATCTGTGTTCCAAGTACTTGAAGTGGCTTCTGTCTTCTCGTCTGAACACTGATTAGGGGCACCTTTTATTTGTCACGCTGTTGCTTTTGTTTTATATTTACTCACCTTCTCCCAACCCACCTCGAAACTTCATTTGAAATGTTCTACTGCAAATAAATAAATAAAAATTAAGATCATTGATTCAAGTTCTCCAGTTGATCCCTCTAGCCATAGGGATCTTTTCCATGCACAAATCTCATTGTCAGTTCCAGCTTTGCTGAAAAGTTTCACCGCACAAGTTTCTTTCCCATGAACAGCCTGTGAGGACCCGCATGTTGCATCCTTCTTCCACCGCACACCTACCTCTTCTTAATGCTGCTCACTCCCACTGCGGATGGGTCTTCCACCCGCCTCTCCTGTTGCCTGCATGGGACCCTGCTGTGCCCCTCTCCAGGGCCTCATGCCACACCAGTCCCTCTCCTGCTGTGCTACTCCTTCCTTCCTTCATTCCTACAGTCTGCTGGCTCCTGACCACAGGCTGCTGAATCTCAGAGACAAGAAAGGTGGATCAACTATGTCCTGCACTTGAACTTCTCCTACTTCCCTTTCTAGGACTCTCTCCACTCTAGGCCTCTGCTTTGAGGGATTATGAGATTGGCGTGAGCCCACCTGAGCCACCAGGGTACACTCCCTGTCCCAAAGTTGAACCTCAGCCACTCCTACACAGTCCTTTTCATTCAAAGTAACGCCTTCACAAGTGGAAGGGATCACAGCACTGACTCTGGGGAGCTTTCTTCCTCCCACAGGGTAGAGATTTGGAGTAGGTTTGTACCGATTTAGAACCACCGTTTGCCCTTCCTTCCATTCAGCTCTGCTTCCTGGTCTTTTCCCTTTCGAGGAAGCAGGATGATTTTACTGACTTCATATCTGCACCAGTCATGGCACTTCTACACCCCATTCTTCAAATACAGCTGTGCAATCTGAACTCCAGTTTTAGCCCAGGTTTAAATACTTGCAGTGTGCAGCTACACCTTAAGAAAAATTGGGGATAGGTCCAGATTTCAGCTTCAATCCCCCAGTATCCTGGACCATTGAACTACCTGTCAGTGGCTGCGCTGTCCTCAGCTCACTTGCCAAAACAGCAGATAGCTAAGCAAACCTCTCAAACCATTAATGCACTATTCTAACCCCAGTTCTCAAGCATTAATGCAAAGAAGGAGACATAATCTTCACCTGGAGAAGAAACTCAGAGCCTGAAAATTCAAGAAATTTGGCTGAGATTTAAAAATGGGTGAGCTCAGCATCTGATTCTGAAGGTGCACCTCCCTGGATCAAGCTCCACACTTCCGGTTATCAGCTGTGTGTGTTGTTTGCACGTGGCCCCTCACCTCACCTGATGGCAAGCCTGGCCAGGTGCAGTGCAGCCAGGAGACCAGTGAGCTGCTGAAGAAACTGGAGAGCTCCGGTGCCTGTAACGGTGGGGGCCACATGTGGCTTCTCATTCTTACCTACCTGGGCTCTTAGGGCCACCCTGCCTGCTTACCAGGGCAAGCAAATTTAGCTCCTCCTTTCTTGGAGGCATTTCTACATTATTTTAATGGTCATAAATAAACATTCACACACAAAAGTGTGGCTTCAAATTACCTCAAATCCATTTTCCAAATACAAATTAATATAAAATCAATAAACAAAATGAAAACTGTTCAGTTTGGGCTTTCAAGTGAAGTGTGGAACACAATTTAAAACAATAGGAACAACAAAATCCAGGATAACTCTTTGAAATGAATCAATAAAGCAAATTATTCAATCTTCCTGTATTAAAATTAGAGGGTTACCAAATCAGCTATGGCAAACATTCCTAAATTACACAGGCAAGCTCAAAATTAAGAAGCAGAGGAAAAGCTTTTGAGCGGTTGTAGCTAAAGAGAAAGCCGGTAAGGAAGGGAATGGTGGTTTAGGGTGCACAAACAGGACTGGGAGGGCAGGGAAGTGCATGCTTGGGGTTCATTTTTGATCATTTACTAATCCTGACTTTTAACATCTACAGTGATAGAAGAGGTGATAGAAGAGGTCTTTGACTGTCAGGTCAGGGGTTGAGATTTCAGAAAATATTTTTTTCTTTAATGAAGCAGGAACTGAATGTGACGACGGGCCTCACAGGACAAGGAGGCTCATGAGAAGCACTTGTGCCCCGGAGCACTTAACACACAGGAGAAATCCAGGCAACGCTTGGGTCTGGATTGCTGAGACTACTAAATGAGACAAATTTTCTAGGTCAAGAGGCATGAATACTTTATAATTCACTACCAGTGTGGCCAGGAAATCGTAAGTTCAAAAACTGAAGCGAAAGTTAGGCTCACATTGACAGTCTTCCTACACCAAGCTGCAAACCAACTCTGACATGCAGGCTCTCAGTCTACTGACCAAATGTTCCTAGGCAAAACCCAGATGTAAAGACCATAATTATAAGTATAACAATAGTAACAAGCAACCCAAAGAGCTTCAGATGGAAGCCTACAGACCAAAACAAATATCTGAGTGCTCAAACTTCAAAAAATCTATCATATAAAAAACAAATCTGTGCAGCCTAACAAAACAGAATCTGAAGATTCTAAACAAAGCATATGTCTAGATGTGAAAAATTTATTATGAAATGAAAAGCTCACCAAATGGATGAAATAGCTTATTAGCTACAGATAAAAAGTATTAATTCATTTTATGCAAACATCCCAAACATAGACAATCTTTTAAAACTTAAAACCAGCAGCCAACATTGCTCTTCTGGTAATTTTGAATAAATTATCATATGTTTAGAGGTCTATTCTTTTGGAAAAGGAAATATGTGTGTGATTAGAGCATTTGATGTACATATGTGTGTTTCCATACATTTGAAAAGTAAAGGATATAGGTACGAGCTCTAGGTTGTGATGGCCAAAATATTTTAATGTACATTTGTCTATTTTGTTGAAGTATTCACAAAATTGAAATCTTTAGGCTTAACAGGTAAAATAAATTTGACCAAAGATCTGAGGAAACCACTGGAGGTAATATATAAAGTAAAGGAGATGACCATGACAGAGCTGTTCCAGACACGAACCCTGAAGGAGAGGATACCACGTAAGCTGGACAGGTTGCACCAGACAGCGCAGAAAGGTGGAGTTGAGGCAATACTAAAAAATGTCATCACTGTTATTTTCCAAAATTTATGAAATATTTAATCTTCCACTGAAGAAATTATCATAAACAATTTATGGAATACAATATTTTATAAATATGAAATTATTATTAAAAGCTATCATGCTAAAAAAGAGTAAATATCTTCAAGATGGAAAAACAAGATGACAAAGGAATGATTTAGGAGACTTGAACAAATGGTAAGACAGAGCAGAGCAGGTCATTCTTTTCAAGGTTCTCATAGTGGGAAAGCTTTTGGAGTTGTATACTCACCAAATCACTGCTCAACAGCAAGGGTGCTTAAAATAAAAATTTTCTCAAACAAGCCAAGCTGAGGTGGTTTAATACAGACTCAACATTTAAATGAATAAACTGAGGAATATGGTACTTAAGCCATACAGGATGAGAAATAAAAAAGCAGTGAAAAAACGTTTATGAATTTGAATGAGCATTGTATGTGTGGTGCAAAGAGGAGGAGGACCATGGGGACAGGCTCCATGTTGAGAAGGGTAAATACTAGGAATAAAATCACAGAAAGGTGGAATACAGGTAATACTAGCAAGCATCATGGTTGTGTGCTCTCCAAGATTCATGAAAAGTTAACAGAAGTGTCTAAATTTTAAAAGTACCATCCAAGTGAACAAAACTACAGGAAATAAAATTGCTGAGGAAGCTGAAACAGTGAGTAACATTGCTGCCCCGCAGATCAGTGACACTGCCCAGGGTCCCTCCACATGTTACACCCTGCCTTTCTGCAGACTCCGTGCCTATGATTTGCCAGCAGTTTTCTTCCCAGTCTTTGACTCACCCTCAGGGATAGATATAAAGGTCTTTTTTGAGAAAGGAGAAGACATTTGAATTATCAACAGACTGAATAAATATTCTAGTTCACAAGGGAAATTTCAGCAAATATAAAAGAGTAGATATTATTCCATGTATCCTATCAGACCATAATGCCATGACCCTTTTAATTAACAGCAAAAACCATAGCAGAAAACACACATATACATGGAGAATGAATGACAGCCTATTAAACGAATAATGGATCCAAGAAGACATGAGAACAGAAATTAATGAAATCTTGGAAGAGAATGAAAATGAAGACACAACATATCGAAACCTCTGGGACAACATGAATGCATTATTTAGGAGAAATTTTATAGCACTGAGTGTGTACATTAAAAATCAGGAGCCTGCTGGAAGCCACTCAGGACACCACCAGTAGGACCCCCGACCAGAGCAGCACTGCTCAGGACAAACCAGGGGACGTTCCCTGCCTGGAGTAGCCCCACCTACCAGACACCCCGTGTTCTGGTTGAGGCCTTTTTGAGTCCCACCAGAAGGCACTCAGGACCACTGGTAGGACCACCAATGGGAGCAGCCTTGATCAGGACCAACCAGGGGAGGTTCCCAGCCTGGAGCATCCCTGCCTACCTACACCTCATGTTCCTATTGGGGCTTTTTTGAGACCTACTAGAAGGTAGGTCTACATTTTGGTAGGTTCAAATTTGCAACTTTGAGCCTGGAACTAAAAGGTAGAACAATGTGAGGACCCAGGTAGAAATAGCATCTTGAGTAAGGTGATCATCAAAGAGTTGATGGCTCATCTGACCGTTTGAATTGCAAGGAAAAACCACCTGAAAAACTGCCTACCTTCCCCTTAGGAAATCTCAATTCAGAAATCCACAAGAAGCTATTCAAAATGAAGAACTAAGCAAGGAGAGGTTCACCTCAAACCAAAACTCATCCAAAAAGGATGCCACGGATAGAGGTCAAGATGAAAACCTTGAAAATATTTTCAATGATTTGATTACTAAAAGGAATAATGACCTAAAAGAAGGTATAATGAAGGGCCTAAGTGAGAAAACTCAAGAGATGAAAAGCTATTATCAAAGAAATAGACATACTCAAAAAGGAAGCAACAGAGCTAAAATCTGTAGTCAATGACACGAGAGAAACCCTGGAAAACTTTAATAAAAGACTAACTTCTATAGAAAACAGAACCTCAGTTCTTGAAGAAAGAACTTCTGACAAAGAGGACAGGCTGAGCAAGCTAGAGCACACGGATGACAAAAAAGAAAAAAACTCATAGAAAACAAACAGAATTTTAAAAATGTAAGAAGAGGGTTTGCGAAAAACGGTAAGGAAGTATAGAAAGGAAGGAGAAGGGGAAATGTTGGAAATGAGATAAAGCAAGGTACATTGATAGCATTTATACGCATGCCATTGTATATACTACAGTCATTTATATGAAAAATGTTCTTCATAGGTATAAGAATTATGTCACTGTACTTGGGGTTTTAGGAACAATATAGGACCCAGAAGTCAGACAAGGGATTGTGGGACTAGAGGAGGGAGATGGAGAGGTGTAGTGGGGGGTTATTGACCAAATCCTATTGCTCTATTGTGTGTATCTATGAATATGTGACAAAAAATCCCATCATTTTGTACAACTATAATGAACTAATAAAAATAAATAGATACATTGATTGGATAAGGTAAATACCTGCATAATTGTTTTAAAAGTTCTGTGTGTATATATATATATATATATATATATATATATATATATAATTGCTGTTTGTTACAATTATACAAAGAAATATTAAATAGCAGACAGCAATTTTTCCTCTAAAGGGAAAAAATATAAATGCTTTATACTTTGTAGGCTGCAAACCCTCTTCTCTACCTCTGTAGAACTAAGGCAATTGCAGACAGGTAGTGATGGATGAGCTTGACTGTAGGCCATCTGGGAAGCAAGAAGGTTGGCTCTCAAAATGAAGCTTACAGTATGTTACCTTTCATTAAAGTTTTTTAAAATGCCAAATATAAATATGTAAACATATTAAAGCTATTTATTATATTTAAATTAACTTTAAATCAGAAAAAATGACAATTCATTCCTAGGTATGTTAAGAGAGAAAATTTTAAAAAAAATCTACAAAACACTTTAGAAGTATATGTGTAGTACATTTATTTATAATAGCCTAAACTAGAACTAGCTTGATATATCAGTAGAAAAACAGCTGAACTGCAAATTCTTAGTCTAGAACTGTACTAAACAGTTAAATAAAATAAATGTGTGTGAATCTCAGAACACTTGGGTGAGTAACATAACCTCTTATTTCTGTGACATTCTAGAATAAGTGCAACTCTTTTACAGTAGGGAGAGATCAGCAGCACGGCTGCCACTCGTGGGTGGGCAGAGAGGAGAGTGAGAGCTTCCCGGGGTGATGGAGATATTCTTTCTCTCTCCAGGGATTGGAATCACATAGCTGCACATATTATCAAAACCCATCAAAAGAATAGAATTATGTGCTTTGTGTTGCTGTGGATTCTATCTCTGAAGGGAAGCGCCATGGTAAACACGTGTTGTGCCCCGAGTCACATGCTTGCTTAAGTACAGGTTGCACTGAACGTGCCTGAAAATCATACGTGTGGACAATGGACCAACGGACAGGGAAACGTTATGAAAAATGGTAATTGTAGAGTCCACAGTCAGTATAGGGCCATTCACTCTGAAATATTTTCATTGTTTATGTTAGAATTTTTCATAATAAAATATTGGAAGAAAAATATACTGGAAATATAAGCATCACATCCAGGATAACTGTATTTGCCATTATGATTTTCTATTCTCTGTCTAAATTGTTTTTTTGGGGGGGGAAATATTAACACATCATGGTGAATTTATAGGAAAATGATGAGAGGCTATGCTTTTATATTTGGCCAAATTTTCATTAATATATTCAATTAACATTTGCTTACAATTTACTTTCCTTTGATTGTTGATCATTTTTATGATTTACTGAGGGGTTCCAGAAAGATTCTGTTAATTCATGTGCTTTTTAAAAGAATTTTGTCCCTAGAAGAAGAAATGCACTGTGTATATTTCTTATAATCATACACATTAGCTTTTTTCCCATATTAACTGCTAATTTTTTCTTTTATTATATTTTATTTTGCTCATGGTTTCCATATGAACTGAGTATATTCTACAATGACCTTTAGACAAAGCATTTATTTGAATATGACTTACTAAAAATATAATAATCAAGTTACTGATTTCAACATTTCTGGCAACACATTAGCACATGTTTAAAAAATCGCAGTCATTACTATAAGTTATGGGAAGATGACTTCCTCCTTCTCTCTCTTTTAAAGTAGGATATTGAAGTTCTCCTGGTTAGAAGTTTTAGTATTTAGAACTCCAAACTTTCTAATTTTAGATACATCAAGGACACTAAAAAGAGAGAGAGTTGTCTTGCAGCAATATATTTTAAGGTTGTCCCTCTTTTGCAACTTTAAAAATGATACTATGTCATTAGTTTACATTCTCCTAGAGGCTCTATTTCTTTCACATACCACTGCCGCTATTTGATACTTTATGGAAATTGCATTTCATCGTGGACTGGATAATGTCCTCCTTAAGCCCATACTGAAGTCCTAACCCCAAAAAGTCAGAATGTGGCCAAATTTGGAGAAAAGGACTTTAAAGAAGTCCTTTCCACAAAATTCGGTCACTGGATGACCCTGATCCAGAGTCAGCTGTGTCCTCTAAGAATGGGAGGTTAGGACGCAGGTGCACAAGGAGGGGAGGCCAGGTGAATACACCAAGAGGAGTCGGCAGCGGAAGCCAAGGAGAGGCTTTGGAAGCACCAGCCCTATGCTGGCCTTGACCTTGGACTTGAAGCCTCCACTGTGAGAAAACACATCGCTCTGTTAGTCCCCACCCCCTAGCCAGACTGTGGCTGCCCAAGGAAAATAACATAATGCTGGAAACCAGTTCTCAAATCTTCCCTAAAAGTCCTTGAAATGGTGCACATTTACTCAAATTTGAATTTATGTGATTTGAACAACTCATTTCAGAGAAGACAGTTCAAAATGGCATCAGGGTCACTTCAGGGGCTCATGAGGATTCCTGGCAGAAGGTAGATAAAAGGAGTAATCTCAACCTAGACCTGCTTATCTTTTATTCCTGCTGTAATATGTCTCTTACAAAATTTCAAAGATCATTGAAAACATCAGGCAATTATTGGTCACCTTGCATAGACCCTGACTGTCCTGGTGAGTATCATGTGTCATCACTGAAATATCCAGTGCCACCATCAGTTACAAACTGAGGAAGTGGTGTAAATGAAGCAACTCAGAGAGAGAAGAAAAGGTATTCTGAAGGAAGAATGTTGGCCTTAGATACATGTGAGTGGATGTATGCTATGAATTTAAATTAATATGCCCTTTATATACTATGTTAATTAATATGCATAAAATAAATCACCCTTAAAATGAGACATTTAGCTGTTGCATCTACATGTGCATGGAATTTAGTTATCTCAGTTCACCAAAAACCTTCTGTCTGGTAATAAATATGTGCTTGATGTATTTGAAATAGGCCGGCAGGAAGGAATCATATATGTGTGTGTACATACGTGTGCATCTGTTGTATTATTTCTACTTTTATAATCTGGGAAACTGTCCTGGTTGTTTTCTCCAAGGAAGCTGAGGAAATTCTATAGCCTAAGATAAGAACGAGGGGTGCGCTGGGTGCCTGAGAACAGCAGGCTGAGTGCTAGGTCAGCTCCTTGACTGTCCATCACATTTGCAAATCCCGGGAGCTGTGCAGCAGTGATGGGCGGATCTAGATCTTCCCTGACCATGACAGGCCTCACCTTGGCCCTTGCTTGGATTGGTGTTCCATGGTTCATGGAAGGATGTCCCTTTGTCCCTGCCCTGCATCTGCTCTGCTCATCATGCTGGTCCTATCCATGTGGACTTCAGAATCCCCCAACTCATAGACCAGTGCCTGGGAAGATTGAATCCAAAGGGGAAACTGAAGGATTTGGCACTTGGTTTTGAGTTTTAAAATTAAAATTCAAGAACTTGGCATGAATAACAGCATTGAGAACACATGTCCTTAGATTGTCCCTGTCCCTCCCCTTCACCTCTTCCTAACCATCAGGAATGAGGGCTTACGGAGCCTTCCTGCTGAGGGAGAAAAGTGAACAGTTATCAGGAAGCCAAGAGTCTGACCTCCTGACATGAGCTCACATCTCAAGGTGGGCAGAGAGAACCCGAAAGCTCTCATACACAGTTGGATAGCCAAGGCCCTGGAAGTGGCCCCTGATTGCTTTGGTGAGATTTGAGAGGGAGAGTGGCTGGCTGGAACACCTGCAGCAGCAGTGAGATTCCTCCACAAGGGACTCCTTTCTTTGATAGATCCCAAGGAAAGGTCACTGCCCAGTGCCCCCCTCCCCCCACTGCCCTGCCTCTACTCCATCTGTCTTCTCCTGACCAGTTCCCAAGTTTCATCACACCTGGTAATGCTTTCATCATTGTCATCTGATTTTGAGATCATTACAGCTGGGGATGATAGATTGGTTTCTATTCATGTCCTCTTACTTTGGAAGATGCTCGAAGGACCTTGGTATTCATCAGGTTCCCTTCATGTCTGGAGTATGTGACACATCTGGCAGGTGCTCCATACATATTTTCCCACATATTAACTATAAAATGCCAAACGTAAGCAATGTAACTTGATCTCAGAGGTTCCTCTCAATCTTTGAGTTTATTCCTGCCTGTCTTTGGAAAGAGGTGAAGAGCGAAGTAGGTGATTATTCCAAACGCCCCTTTGAGTGTCAATGAGTGACCACATAACAGGCAGCAGGAACCAGGCATAAGCGAGGAGCACAGGATTCCTTTTGGGGACTCTCTGTGACCAGGGCTCTGGGTCAGCAGCTGCTGCATCTGAAACCTCTCCCACAGGGACTCCTCTTTATAGCATGCCTTTGGGGAATGGGACTGACAGTGGCCTTCATTCTTACCAGAAGAATATCCAAATCTCAAGACAAACTTCTGAGTCCCATCCTGATGCAGGAAGAGAGAAACAAGTGGCTTCCTCAGGTTATTATTCCTTTTTTAAAGAGATTGAATGGCTTGGGCACTCAGAGTAGTACTGCCAACTCACAGGACAGAGCTGAGCTTCCTAAAGCTGGATCTAGGTGTTAGTTCCCACCTGCTTATCTTATCTTTGCTAACCCTTTTTTGTGGTGAATAAAAGTAAAGATCATCCTGTTTCCATTTCTTTCTCAGAACTTGGCTTTCAGTCAGATACTGCAGCCACCTTTATTGATTTCCCTAATTACAGTGCACATTCAATTAGCCACAAAAATTTAAAAAAAAAGATTTATAGCTACCAACTAACTGCAATAGGGCTTTCAAATTATCCTACTCCTAATAAAATGAATCTGAAGATATGGGTCAAGATTTCAAACTAAGGATCAAATACTGACTTGTATCTTCCTGTACCCTCCCTGGTCAGCGTCAAGAGGTTGTGGTGGAGTAATGCAGGGGTGGGGAGCAGGACAGTAGGAGGAGAGGTGGAAAGAAAGTGCTTCCCTGCCCAGCATCTTATCTAGGGAGTGCGCAAGCAGCACAGCCTTCAGTAATGGCAGGTCTTACTCCTCTTTGCTTTTCTCTGCACTTTGGACATCATTTAAACTCATTTAGGACAATGTCCTCTATTCCTCCTGCTACCCTTTTCTCAGAGTCACCTCCTCTGGAACCATAACCCAGTTTTCTTTGTGCCTCATCAATTCATAAAAACCAGCGCCACCTTCAATGCGCATTCCTGCCTCATGACAGCACATCACTCTGTGCAGGTATGTGGCTCTCGATGACAATGACGCAGCGCAGGGTGGACCAGGGAGCAGGTTACTTTGTGGTAAGATTGCCCCCAGCATCTTCATGAACTCCTCTTCCCTCTCCCACTCCTGCTCTGCCCGGGAACATCTCTGGGTCATCCTGCTATTTGAGACAAGGGCACTACTGCTCATTTAGGAATTACTCCTCTGAAGGGGTTGAGGAAGCTTCCTGGGGGGTGTTTTTGACTCTTGAGCCCTGATCCACGTTAGCAGGATTTCAAAACTCATGGAGGAACTGTAGAAATAGCCATCCATGTTCATGGAAAGCCACTCATATTTATTTTTCAGAACGTATGTAAAGCAAGCCACAAAGTCAGAGTAAACCATAATTTAATAGGTCAGAGTTTCTTCATAAAGGACGAAGGGAAGGGCCAAAAGGTCAAAAGAGAGGATTGGAGGGGAGAGGAGGGGAAGGAAGGGCTTCCCACCAGGGAAATCTTTAACTGCAGCAGAAGTGGAGTCCGCCCCTCCAGGAAACCCGACACTTGCAGAAATGCCAAGCACTGCATTTTCCATTATCAAAGCCACATATTTTTGAGGAAATCTGCTATGAACTGCTAAAATGATCAAATTATTTCACCAAGGGACATACAAGTGCCACCAAGCCCTTGCGGGCAGGTGTCCATGTGGCAGGGTGCGTGAAGGGCATGGATGAGCAGATGCTGGACTTTTGTTGAACTCAGCTCCGGGAGCCTCCAGCTGGCTTGCTGGGGCTTGGGGCCCTGTGTCTGGGAGGAATCCTGCTGACACCCCAGTGTCAGGGAAGAGATGTACATGCAAGGCTTTGCGCTGCACCCTGCAGGAAGGAACACAAATCACTTCCTTCTTGCGGCCAGGGGAACGCTCTCCTCACACACTTGGACTCTAAACTCCGAGGCAAAGCCCACCTTCTCTATGCTGTAGGAGTCAAGTATACAAGGGAACTTAGCTAATAAGATCTGGGAGTGAAATGGAAGTGGCTCTGCTTGTGTGGTGAGCAGATAACAAAATATGCCTAAAAGGAGAAAGTGGTAAATGCTTTGAGACCGAGCAGTGAACCTCAGATTGACTTTTATTAAGTCATATTCCAAGAACAGGGAAAGAAGAATGTAGTGATTAAGGACTCAGCAGTGGGTGGTGGATAAATAACATCCAGAAGGATCTACTAATGATGGTGTCTTAAAATAAGTACAAGCAATTTTTTGGTTGGCCAGAAGCCATACCCTATAATTTATTATGTTCCATCCAAACACCATGTGGCATGATTCATGAACGGCAGGAACTAGTGTGACTTCTGGAGTGTCCCAGCAGCCCTTCAGGGCTGGGGCCCTTCTGGACCAAGAGCTCAGTACCCTGGGGTCATTTCCACCCGAGGCCATCACCCAGCTCAAGGGGCAACTGCACAGATCCCCTGATAGTAAAATAGGGACAGAGACACATATTAAAAAATGAGCTGTAGAACACACCCAGTCAAAATCAGGATCGCTATTACAGCTGTGATTTAGGGTGATTAAATTTTAGAAATGATACTTATTTGTAATTTTAAATTTTAACAAGAGGAAAAATATGGTATGTTTTTCTCCATGTTTTAGTTGATTCTATAAAAACAAAACTGTGTTTCTTTGTGTTATATTGACTTTTTTAAAGGCTCCACAAGAAAATTCTCTACATATACTTATGTATAATACATATTATACATATGAGAGGGAGAATGTATATATTCATCATCTCAGCTTGCACGTAAGGTGTGAGAAGTCCCTGTGTCACTGCTCAGCACTGAAATTTCAAGTTGGGTTTGAAAATATACTCCCAGTTTGTAATCTAATAAATGTATGCACCAATTTTCATAGCACATATTTAAAAAATAAAAGATAACATGGAAGCACTTTAGAACACTAAATGAATGTTAGTACTACTAACAAGCACTCCTAGTAAGTATAAGCACATTTTAAGTAAGATGACTTTAAGCTGTTTCAGTATAACTTTCTTATCACGTCCTCTCTGTGCACTGGAACCTCAGGAATCCACATAAGGAATGGTGACCTCTGAGTTAAGAAGTCTTCATAATTCTTCCTGGCAACAGTAGTCCCTGGAGCTTTTAAGAGATGTGGCATTCCTGGAAAGCAAAGTTTTATTTAAATCTGTCATTTAAATATACCCAGTAGTTTCTTAGTACTGCCAAGTTTGGGACTAATTTTATGAAATTATCTATTTAAGCATGTGAGATGCACAGGGCAAATCGTACTAAGAGCCAATGTAATGCTATGTTTTGATAAAATTGAATTCAGCCTGTCAGCTCTGGTGCAGAGCCAAGGTCCAGGAATTTCAGTCTTTTGAGGACACTGAATGTTGATTGTTCAGATAAAGAGAAGTTCTTTGGCTGGAGCAGTGGCTCAGTGGTTACAGGGCTTGCCTGGCATGAGCAAGTACATAAGTTCAAACCCCAGCATCAGGTACACAGCAATGTCTCAGAGCAACAAAAGCTACGTGAAAAGCTAAATAAATTGATTCTCTCTTTTCTCTCTCTCTATTTCTTTCTCTCACTATCCCTCTCTCTTAAAAAATAAAAAGAGAGACATTATTGGAGTCAGGGTTCATTCATAAAACACAAAAACATAAAAACATAAAACACAAAACATAAAACACAAAGGCACTGAAAACACCAAAGCATTGTTCTATTTCTGTCTCTGTGTATTCATGCTACTGCTTCTGAATTCTTTCCTCTGAAACTCAAATCTTAGGAATAACATAGCTCACAAAGTAGTAATTAGCAATTCTTGAGTTTGACAGACAAGATTTATGATGGTCTACAATATTTCTTAAGGTATTGGAGGAAAATCCTAATGGTTTCTGATCCAGGAGAAAAAGTCATAGGTTTGAAGAATATTTTTAGCATCTCAGTTTAAAATGGAGGTGGTTCTTTATTTCACTATAGCTTGGCAGTCTTTTCATAGAATTAATACTTTGAAAGAATTCTACCCACTAAGGAAATAGGAAAAATAAATCTTTTTTAAATTCAGTAATTATATGTGGCTACAAGAGTATACTATAATACTATTGAAAAAACTGAATTATTTTTCAACAGGTCATTTTATGTGGATTTTGTACTGGAGCGTGCACAGAAAAACATTGACCTAAAAATGCTCAACTACCAAAAATATCTTGATTCTTTGCTAACTGCCTTCTTAAAATACAACAGACTATTTACAAATACTTTAAAGAAAGAAATTATATGTTCTGAGCAGCATTTCTCCTGTTGTTAAATTTTCTCTTGTTTTCTGGGAAGGTCTAAGCCCTATTTAAAGAAATTAATTACATCTTGTAGATTTTTTTAAAAAGATGGTTTTTTTTCAAGGTTTCAGAGAAATGTTCCAAAAAGTGATTTTGGCCTTTAAGCTTCACAATGTCAAGTTCTCCAAAGTGAAAGGATGGAAATACCAATGGCTTCTCACTGATGTATCACATTAATGGGCTTGGACGAAAAAAATAGGGGTGGGAGTCAAGAGCTGAACATGTTCCTGACTTGACTCCTGCTGTCCACACACCAAGCTGCTGGTGGATGAGATTCAAGAGTAAGAACAACAAGGCGGAGTTTCAAGCGTGTTGTATGCGTTATTGTTGTCACATGTGGCCGTCCTGACAGACAGGAACCCTGGATGAGTTATCACAAATTGACCCTGCAAGCCTCTACCACCTTTATGCCATGAACCTGCAGGTCTCCCTTCCTCCTGTGGTCAGACTTTAAGCATCTTCCTTCTGGAACCATTCTGGATTCATTTTGTTCTGTAACCAGCAATTTCATTTTCTGACATTTCTTGATTTTTCCTTTATTCCATAAAAATTCATAGTTGATACGAAGAAGAGAGCATTTTAAAATCTTTGGTAATGAGAAAGGCAGGAGCACAGCTAAACTTTATAAGTTACAGAGAAGTGCATGAGTATGCGGATACAAGTGAATCTTACAAGAAAGAAACACAGTAGACTTAACCCATAGAAGACACAAAAAACTTAACCTGTCCACATCACTTTAGTACCATTGGTTTAACACTGTTTAAAGCACCAGCATTTCAGTTAAAATTACAGTACAGTCTCTAATTTCACGGAGAGTTTTTGTCTTATTTTATATATTCATCTTTATAAAATAATTTTGTTTATTATGTTTAGAAAATTACTTTTGAAATGTAAGTATAGGAGAAATATTAAAATAGGATATGTTATATTTATTTATTTATATTCACACATAATTTTTTCCTTCAAGTTTCCTTCTTCATCGAATTATAATTTACATATAATAAAATGTTCATACACTTGGTGTCATATGGTAAATTTAGATAATAGTAGATACTCATGAAGCCATCAACCACTCAACAGATTTAAAAGGTATCATTTTTTTAGGATTAGTTTATCCGCCCTCAGACCCCAAGGCCTACACAATCACAGATTTCTTTCCTTTGATATTGCTTCTTCTTTTTCAGAATTCTATGAAAGTGAAATCGTAGGGTCTGAGGCTTTTGCATTTGTTTGCATTCGTTTGTGGTCACATAATATTTTGTATTTTTTCCATTCATACTGGAAAATAATAATACATTTACAAATGCAGCAACTGGTAGCCGTCCGATGTTTTCCTATTTTTTCTCTTTGAAACATGACTATATGAACTTTCATATAGGAGATTGTATGTAGAGTTATCGTCCATGCTTTTTGTTTTACTCTTGATTAAATACATAGAAGTGGATTACTAGGCCATAGGAAATGTTGGTCTGATTTTCTAAGAAAACTGTACCTGTCAGATATTAATTGGATAACATCAGCATTTGAGGAAATGCTTCCAAGAAAGAAATAGGGGGAGAAGGAAGAGGCAGAAGACTGAAAAAATAAAAAAGGCTGAGAGCAATGAAAATACACAGCGACTTGCAAGGGAGAGGGGCAATACGTGGGGGGGCCAAAGAAGGTTCAGAGAAGCCAGAGGCAGGCATGACCTCAGCCAAAGCTGGTGGGCAGATGGCTCCAGTCGGAGAGCTCTAGCTTGGTGACCTTGTCACTCTCAGGCCCTACAGGAAGCACCATGGGAACCATGGTCACAGCACAAATGCTGTGATGCAAATTTAGGAGCAACAATGAGGGTGCACCTGGGCAGCTTTGCCCTGCCCTTGGAGATGGGAAGCACACTCCCATGGCAATCACAGGTGCGACAGGTGAGCTGCCTATCTGCACCCTGCCAGCTCTTGTGTTGCCTTCCTCCATGGTGACTTTAGTCACCTTCCCTGCTTGTGGAGCGCAGTTTTGTTGTCCATCTGCGAATCTGTTTATATTCAGTTGATGGCCATTTTTATTGACTTGCTTGTCTGATTTTGTTGTATAAAATCTTTGGATATTTTAAACACTTCGTCAGACAAATGTCTTGCAAGTATTTTCTCCAGACTGTGGCTTATGTTTTTCTTTACTGCATCTTTTTCAAAGGAATTATTTTTAAACTTGTTCCAGTCTATCTTATCAACTTTCTTCTTGCATTTCCTGATTTTCTCACTCATTCAAGGAATCTTTGCCTAAACCAGATTCTTACAGATTTTCTCCAACTTTTTTTCTGGGAGCTTGAAATTTGGGTTTGTGTCCAAACTTGAGATAATTTTTGTACATGTTGTAAAGAACAAAGGTACAGTTCTTTATAGGAAGATATTTGATTTCCCCAGCACTTTCTGATGATGGGTTATGCTCTGTATATTGAATTAACTTTGTCACTTAATTTAACATAAACTCTGACTCTATCTGGACTCTGTGTTCTGTTTCATTGAGGTTTGATGTTCAAGGGAGAAATTTGAGCTTCTGGTGTTTGTACTAATGTGGACTTGAGGGAAACAGTAGGTGCTGGCTTCTAGATTTGAAAGTTGTCAGAATATTGATGGCATTTAAATACAGGGTAACATCATTCATCTCAGGAGAGATGTGGTTTAAATCCACAGACTCAAAAACACCACCTGCACTCCCACACTGAGCTGCTTAGCTCTTCTAGGAGGTTCCAGCCCTCAGCCTTCAGGAACTGTTTGCTTTCGTTTTTCCTTTCTCAGGTGCCACTGTTTTAGTTCTGCAGGCAACTGGGACTTTCCTGTCTTTCTCTAGGCATGACTTTGACCATGCCAACACCCGAGTCAGACAGACTCACTGTGCACAGCATGGTTCTTCTCCAGAGGCAGAAGAGCTGGGACACAGTATGGGGAAGCCAGCCTTGGGTCCCTCAGGAGGGGCCAACTGCACCCAACCACCCTGGTCCCGCAGAAGTGTGAGTCGGTTTCTTTGAAAATCAATGTCTGAGCATCCAAGATTACAGTCTGGTGCTTCACATACACACAGACACACACACACACACACACACACCACATACAGACACATCTGTGCACCATGTGGATGGATCTGCATAAGTGTAATTTTAATGTTTGTATTGATCACTGAAAATGCTGATTGGTATGGAAATGTTTTTGTAAAAAAGAAGGAAAAAGTTTATTCTGCCTAATTGTACATTTAATTACTCTAGGAATGAATTTAATGTTTTATAGAAGTTCAATAAACACTTATAAAACTACTTCTATATGGAAGAAATTATGCTGAGTGAAATCAGCATAACCCAGAGAACCAAGAGTCGAGTGTCTTCACTCATCTGTGGAGGCTCGAGCTAGACCCTGGCCATTGAGAAAGGAGATCTATTATCACGTGTTAAATCTGGATAAGTTGTAATGTTATACAACCTTAATACATTTTTAGAGATGTTTTGGGAAGGGGAGGGGAGGGATAAGGGTGAATAATTGGGGGGGCACTCTTGGGGGTAAATCTAATCTTCAGAATCTATATACATATTATATTATTTCATTAAAAGATTGTGTGATTGTTCAACAAATAAATTTCTGAATTAAAAAAAACTACTTCTAATGTTCAAAGAACTCCTTTTTCTGTAATGTCTTTGGGCTTTAATTTAAACAACTTTTCAATTATCCTTTCAGGTATTTGCAATAATGCTAAAGGCAGTATATACAACAGGAAATGGTGTTTAATACTAGTTGTCAAATTGTACTTCGTTCTTTCTCTATCTGGGCTGAAAAGCTGTAGATTTCTTTGTCCTCCATTCATTTGCCTAGGAGATGAGAAGTTTTCAGTCTCTTCTCAGAATCCATCAGCTTCTTTAGTCCATCTTTGTCTATAGAATTTGCAATCTCAGAGTCGATGTCTGCTGAGTCTATTGAAACTGCTTCCTCCTTTTGCAGAAATGTCTCTTTGCAGCATTATTCTTTGCTCTTTGTAATTCAGCATGAAGTCTGTACATTTAAAACACTTAAAGATGTCATTTAGAAAATATGCAAGATTAGCAGTGTTGAGTTTCATGATTTTAAAAAATGTCATAAGAAAGTGAAATTCATGTCTAGCCAGGCTGTCCTTTTGTGAGAAGTTGTTCTTTTACATCTATCCCAGACCAGAACTAGGGAGGAGCTTGTTTCTAATACTGAGGTGAGGCAAAGCACTTCTCCCCTCCAAAGCCACCATCTGCTCTCAAGGTTGGGAGTCTTGCTAACTCACAGGAGCAGCGTCCCTACTGATGCTGGCCTGGAGGGGTCTGCAGGTGTGGCTGGGCTGGGGAGGGAACGGAAGAACTCTGCTTGCCTCCACCCCATTCCCTGCTTCTTATGGAAAAACATTCGGGAACGTTCCCAGCCATGCCTGGAAGGGAGGAGTGGCCATCCTTCCTAGGCTCATTCTTACATTGTCTAGATGCTAAGGCCCACCAGCCTCACCCTTACCCAGAACCTAGCCTGGCTCTGGGGGTGACACACAGCCATCTCAAGGGTCCCCCACTCTGTGTACACACTTCCCTTCTGCACACTTGACCCATTTTTGCAATCAGTAAGCATCATGGCTTTGACTTTGAGCTCGGCCTTTCAAATCCTTTTTACTCATGGTGAAAACGTTTGCTCCATAATTCCTTAGACAGCCAAGAATTGAGCCCCACCATCACCCTTCTAAGGCAAAACGCATGGCAACATGGTCAGCCTTGTGCATGGCTCTAGAGTCAGTGAAGAAAATGGTGCAAAAAGATAGTTCTTAACATTTCAAAACACACCTCCCTCCCCTGACAGGTACCTCCACATCCCTGATGCCCCCGTTTACATATCGTATGTTAATCTTTTAAGTACCTTTATCTTTGTTTTGCATACCACAGGTCTGCCTCCAAATCTTCACACAGAATACCTCCAGGAAGAACCTTTTGATGCCTCATATTTGAACATTTTCCTCAAGCACAGAGAAAAAATACAATCATGCACATGAACTGTTATTTCACATCATGACTGTTTAAAATCGTTCACCATGTAGACCATTTTCTCTCAAGAGAAGGAAAGCAGAGTACCTTTCGGAGGTCTTCCTCTTTCATACCTTTTTACAATTGGAAGGCAGGAGATGTGTGCCATAGCATTACTCTCCCCTGGATTTTCATAATAGTATACATTAATTTGATGGCTCTTGTACAAGATGTGATCTGGATATTAAAATCAACTTTACTAGCCCCTAAACTATCCACTCAACTAAGTGATCTTTGTCATAAACATTCCATTGTTTATCAGTTGGGTTAACCAGTACTGGTATATCATCAGCAGAGAAGAGTCTGCACAATCATACTAGCATTAGTTATTACATGAAGCTCTGTGACATGTCTTCTCCTGATGCTCCATGGTTGACTGAATAGGTACCTCTTGACTATAAGGTACAATGAAGTGATTTTTTTTTCTAATCAATGTCAATCATAGTCAAGAAATTGTAGGTCCAAAGCCACTATTCTTAAGAAAGCAGTTAGGATGATCATCTCATGAATGGAAATGGAAGACAACCTGCTGCAGCTTCTGAGAGTCTTCCCCCATCCCTGAAGAGAAGAGCATGAAGAGTTCACAATGGGCCCGGCCCTGGCCACTTCCAGAGGCTGCCTGCGTTCCTTGCCTCTTGGACTCTCCCTCCATTTTCAAGGGCCATGTGGCATCGCCACCTTCCTTGGGGAGACCCTTATGGTTATACCATATCTACAGAGATCATTCAGCATGACCTCCCCCTCCCCAAATGTCTGCAAAGTCCTTCCTGCCATCTTGGGTGGCATGCTCTCTGTTATGAAGGTTAGCATGGGGATAGATCTGGAGGACCTCCACAGCGCTTCTCATGAACCCAACCTGAATTTAGCTCTGCCTCCTCATTTGGTTGACAGATGAGTTGGCACGATGGTGGGGAAATGAGCTGATGACATTTGTGTGCACTTGGTACCATGAGTAATGCAATGACATCAGTTGATTCAAAGTCATGCACCGAGGCCGTAAACAGCAATCAACACATTGTTAAAGTAATTAGCTGAGATAAAATAAATGCAATCTATCTGCAGCACATGCAATCCACATTTAGATCTAGATTGTGATTTAAATAGCTTTTTGCTGTTATTTAATATTCAGCTTTGATAAATAAAATGCTTGGGGACCCAAACTGAAGTCAAAGCCTACTTAGCACATAATATACTGATTTCAATCCTAAGGATGGAATACCAAAGGACTCCTGCAGCTGAGGGTGAGACACAGATCTTGTATCAATGGTTAATTCATAAGTACTTTCAGAGTATTTGGAGTTTTTAAAATTTTTCGGCATGTTACTTCTAGTTTTGTAATACCACCACAGAAGCACTTAATCGAACTTCTCTCCATGAAAAATGGATTCTTCTGCTATACTAGTCAGTCTTCTAATAAATTCCAGAAAGTCCTGATATTGTAGACCTATCACAAGGCCCTGGATTTATTTGATTACTCAAATTTGCAAACATAATTTAGGCTAATACTTCAAATTTCTGTCTTTAATGAGAATATAGGCAGATATAATTGGCCGTGCCCTTTCTGTAGTCTTTAAAGAAATGCATACATAAAATGTGCAAAAATGACTGGTGACAGGTGGGCGAGGCACCGCAGATGCACCTACATAATTCATAAAACCATCTCTTGGATTTGCTCCTGTTCAGTTCTACTGCATTTTATAATTTGTTTTGGATCTTGAAACTGCTACAGAAAGAGGTTCGTAAGTGACTTGAGGTTGTTAATCAGTTGTTACTCCTATCAACATCAGGTACTTAGTTTTTTTTTTTTAATTTGCACTGTTGTTTTCTGTTTTTCTGTTTCTAAAACATATTGTTATACAGTAAGAAACCACTTCTTTATTCTACCAGGCACCCAAGAAAATGAAAGCCTGATATTTGAGTTCATTTATTTATACTTACAGTTAATTTTAACAAAAGAATGGGATTCTTTATTTTATTGCTCAGACTAATTATTTGACTCAGTGATTAAATAAACAATTGCCAATGAGGCTTCTGAAATTTAAGCAGCTGTGAGAAAACTCACAAAATCCTGAAGTGGAAAGGCAAATGGAGCATTGTTCCCTGTGGGGGCTTTGGAATCCACAAACCAGGACAAGCAGATCTTACTGCAAATGAAACACCTAGTGACCTTTGGTCCTTCATTTGTGTAAAGTCCTGAACATCAGACATCTGGACAAGCACCAGAAAGCAGGTGTTCTGATGATTAGGCGCTTGCTTGGTGCCCACTGTTAAAATCATTATTAAGACATGCCATGCTGCTGGAGTGAACTATAAACATCAAGCCGTCTACAATAAAATGGCCACCATTCCAATTAAAATAGCAAAACTTAAATAATAATAGGTAGACACTCAACTTGTGGCAATACGTGATAGACATCTTAGAGTATGCCTTTCTTCCAAATGTTTTCTTTGCATACGGCATGGTCCATCATCTAGAGCTTGCCCAGACTTTTACACTTCCCTGGGTTTCTGATTTTTCCCCCTGGAGAACTTTGTACAAACCTTTGTAATAAAAGCTATTAATCAATTGGGACCACTACATTAATTATAAGACAAGGAGAAGTTCGTCGAAAGCTTTATAACAATAAATACTAAGGTATGTGTGCACACACATATCTGTTACCCTAGCCCCCAAAAGGTTCAAGCTAAATGAAAAAATAACTTGAAAGCCATCTATATTCTGCATTCCAAAAAAAGGAAAGCATTCAGCTTCTTGTGTCGAAATCCTACCTCCCTTGCTTGTGGGCTCCTGCTCTCATCTTAAGCAAACCTTAGTCCTTATTCCCCTTGGGATTTGAATTCCATCTGATCATACTTTCACAGAAACTCTGTTCCATCCTGGTTTCATTTCTCCTGGAATTTACTATCCCGTCGACATATAAACTCTGCTCAGCATCAACTCTATGAAAAGTTCCCTGGAGCGCGCATCTCCTCTCCAGTCAACCTGCTTTCCTGCCCGCTTTGTCCCGGATGGGAATCATCCACCCAGGGTGTGTTCATCTCCTCCTGCGTTTTCTCTTCATCCATCTGATATGCTCCTGAACCATGCAATTCAGAGAAACCATCCAAATCACCAGCCATCTCACTGCTGCCCGTGGAATTGCCCCTTTCCTTCTCCCTTCTTTGACTCTGAGGAGCACCTCAAGATCAACCAGTCCCTCGTACACGACACGCTCTTACCTTCAGGAGACTGCCTTGTACTGCTTCTTTCCCTTCTCCGTGTCCTCTGCACTCCCTTCAGTCTCTTGGGAGACTTCAACATCAACCTCCTTTGGTGCAGTCCACGTTTTTTTCCTGACGGTCCTCCTTGCTTCTTACAGCTTCACTCTGGCAGTAGCCTTGAGAGGCATGACTTCAAAGCCTTGTGAGACTATGTGCAAATAGTCCCCAAATGTCCACCTCCCATTTCTGCCTGGAAGCCTCAGGGATTCTTGCAGTTCTTGGCTGCAGAGCTCCTGCTCTCCCTCCTGAGGCCACGCCCCTCGTCGTTGCAGGCACTCACTCCCCTGTTCACCCCAGGTGCTCACCCCCACACCTATCAATCATTCTCTTCTCCACACGGTTTAATCCATTTCTTCTGTTACTACTGTAGGCAAGTCTGCCTTGGTTTTTCCAAGCCTGCTTCCTTGTCTTGGCTGCATCTCTCCTGCCCTCCTCTCCTGCTGTTGCAACCATTTTCCAGCAGCATAACTTTTCCACTTAAGGTTCCTGGTGGCTTTTCTTTTCTTTTCTTTTCTTTTTTTTCACAAATGGATCCAAATCCTTGGCATGTGACACAGCTTGTGCCTCATGATTTTGTTCTCTTCTGCTTCCTGCATTTCAGCTGTCCCTGGGGAATTTTCCTTTACTCAATATTGTTCTTGCTCCCATATCTTGATGATGTCAGTTTACCTTTCCCCTCAAATCATTTCATGCCCTACTCCTGTAATAGGTCTCAGTTCAAATTTCAGCTCTGAATGGTGCATGATCCTCTTTTTTGAGGACAAGTGTGGCTTCTCTTTGTCTGACAACCTATGATTTAAAAGACAGATGATTCTGACCTTGGAACCTCTAGTTGACAATGAAAGAAGAGCCAGGATAACCCTGGGAAACTATTTCCAGAGGGGACACCTCTGTCACCTCACTGCAACTGTCACTCCCACTGGAGGGATAAGGGACTCCTCCTGGACTCACTGCCTGGATCTCAGCCCCTGAAGGAGCTTCCAGGTAAGACTTCCTTTCTCTGGCTGTGCCTTTCAAGTAGCTTTCTGTGCCAATCGCTTTCTGAGGCCACAGCGCACAGGAGGACCCCAGAGGGTTATGGGAAGCCCTCCTGGAGCAGGTTCAGGGGAGAAGATGCTATTTTAAAGGATTAAGAACGGTTGGCAGTTGCAATCCAGGTGTGGGTTGCTTTGGCAATACCCGTAGCTCCAAGAATTCAGTGAGCTTCAGGTCTATGTGGGTTATGTCTGTTAAGTACAAGTAACACCAACAGAAGACTATACCTACGCCTCATCTCTTGGGTCTTTTATTTAGTTTCTGTGGTTAACTCTGTGTGTGTGTGTGTGTGTGTGTGTGTGTGTGTGTGTGTGTGTGTGTGAAATTGATACTAGCTGCCGATGTGTAGTTGACACACAGGTTTGGCTGGGGAGTGAACAGCCTCACTCTGAGTTTCCCTACTATGGCTCCCACTTCACACCCACTTGAGTCTGGGGCATGAAAGCGTTGGCTCTTGTAGATTTATAATGTTCCAAGTAGCTCTCATCTAAGTTAACCTAGAGTTTTATGTGTTACATTCCTTTGAACATAAGTCCAGTAACGGGAAACTTTATTCTTGATTTATATCAATTGATTAAATATCCCTGCTGTGGAGGAATCATACAATATGTGTTCATTAAGTAAATGGATTAGTAAGAAAAAAATATAGAACTAATTTTTTAAAAAATCACATTTGTGGACACACTGCTATGTAGTAAAGTCACAAAGTATGTCCTAGAATCATAAACAGTGGCTTCCGTGATGTAAAATGGAAGTGGTATTAAAGACATGGCCTTTAGTTCTGTCTGTAACTATTTTTGATGGACAGAAGATTTCATTTTGTGAAAATAAATTTTTGAATTTTATAAAAATTCATATAAGTATGGAAAATGTTGATGGCTGTCATGCATAGACACCTGGCCACCTGACACATCATTTTCTTTTTTGCATGTTTCTATGCTGCTCTTACTTAAACATCTGCTAGCTCAGCTCTGTCGCTTGAGGCCACTGTGAGGCCAGCAGCACAGCCAGCCAGTGGATGTCCCATCAGCCCCTCATTTCCTGTTGCTTTCTCCCTTTACATGTCATTTACTAAAATGTTAAGATATTTTTCTTTAAAAATATGAAATAATTTAAAGCAGCATAAAGGAAGCCATACTATGACATCGAAGAGCTGGAATCCCACATCCGCACACAGGAGGGACAGCCAAGTTTCTCGGGGTCCCCGGGGACCTTGGTAACAACCCAGTGTCTCTGGGACGTGGAAGGTAGGAGCTGCTGGTCACTTTTTCACTCTCCACAGCCATCACTCTTCCTGTCATTGGCCCACTCCCCTGTCTACAAACATGGGCGCAGGCTGGTCACCAGCTGGGAAAATACTACAGACTGCCTCTCCACACCACAAGCTGCTCCTCCTATCTGGACCCTAGAGCTCCATTTTATGGACTTAGCCTTTTCACAATTTCTTTTCTATTTTTTAAAATTTCACTCTTGGAGGTGTTTTGGACACATGATTTGTCTGTCTGATATTTTCTTTGCTTGATTTTCCCAGAATGCAGAAGCTGAGAAGAGACCAGCACTTGCAGGCACAGATGTTATCGGGAGCTGGGAGGCTGAGGCCTGGGAGGAGAGACCAGACCTCCACCCACAGGTGCCCTGATGAGCAGGGGTACTGGGGCTCAGTACAGTGTGACCTCATCCACTAGCCCTGTGGGCATTAATTTCTTCACCCTGGACCTGTGCCTATGACCACGGGGCTGAAGATCTCCCAGCCACCTCTCCTAGGTGCAGGGGAGCAGAGGAGACCCAAGTCAAAAGCCTGGCGCACACACTGTGCACTTGACCCAGGGCCCACCAGCCCACAACTAGGACCATGGCAGCCATGGCGGTGATGGACAGATGGCTGCAGGCACTATGTCCGGCACTGATACTAAGCTCCTTTGAGAATTTGATTACAATTCAATTATTTTATGAAGACATGTAGAATGGATACTTGGCCATGTAAATTGTTATCATCATCTAGGGGCTGGTATGTTCCTTTACACATTATAAGCTGTTGATACTCAGATTACTCTAGCTAAAATAATTCCCTTTCACCTGAACGACATCATATCTGGTTAATTTAATCATTCTTAATATTTATTAAACTTTTCACCCTGGCTGAAAAGCTGAGGGGGCAGTGCAGTCATCTCCCTGGAGAGCAAGCCTTTGTAAGGCCCCTCCAGTCCCCTACTTGGAGCATCTGGCAGCCTCAGACTCCCCTGGGGGGTTGCAGGCTGCTCCCTTCCTGCCAGGCAGGTGGGGCTGGGGGATCCCAGCAAGGGGAAGGCATTCCTTTCATCCCAGTTGCCAAACAGCCCCCACCCACCCCCGGGATCTTTCTCCTCTTCCATCCCTGACATTTCTGGCATTCCAAAACTGATTTTGATCTTCTAATTCCTCTTGGGTTGAAGCAGATCAAGTGACTCCCAGACACCCTGTTTGGGTGGGCCTGAAATTTTTAATGATACCCCTCTCCACACCTGTTCCTCCCCCATCCCATGAGGCCAACTTCTAACTGCAGTAGTGACTCTGTGCTTGTCTGTTTAGTTCTGTGTATGAATGAAATATAGTGGAAATGTTCCCTCCCTGTACCAGCTCCTTCCCCTCCCTTGTATCTTGGTATTGACCATTCACAGAAGAGGGAACCCTAAAGAACTTTCAGTTAAAAAAAATCAACAACAACAACAAAATATTAGAGTTCAATCAAAGTAAATAAAATTTCTAAGACTCACAATCAACATGGAATCATGTTAACAATAAGTAAATAAGTACATAGATTAAATCACAAGGAGATCCTGGTAATTCCAGCAACAATGCATGTAATAGCAATATCAACACGTGCTGACCTTGTAGGTGCTGCTGGAGGCCTCATTTAGCACTCAGGAATCTGCAGACTGAGTTAACATCACCATTGTTGAGATGAGTGGACTGAAGTACACAGAGAGTGCCTACTAGAACTTAGCTATTTTACCCAAAGAAATTCTCACAAATACGCCTGCTGTCTGAATTAATAGAAGACAGCTGGAATCCTCTATTAGCTCCCACACTTGCTCTATTGGTGTAATGCATGTCATTGACCTCAAGAAAATACCAGTGTACACACAAGAGGGAAGGATGGAAGAGGCCAGTGAAGACTTCCAGCTGTTATAAAAGTAACATTGACCTTGAAAACCCCCTGACAGTGTCTGAGGGACCCTCTGTGGGAACCCAGGACTCCTGAAAACTGTTACTAACACACCTGCAGTGAAAATGAATTTAGACCTATCATTCTTTAATCAGTCCCCAGAAAAAATGATCCAGCTTCATAGGATGCCCTCTAGACCAGCTCAGCCACCAATTGACTACAGTCACCAATTCCCCGTTTGCTTTTGTTTATCCCATCTAAGTACTTAAATCCTTTATGAAAATTTACTATGGTCCATCTGACTAAAAGCTAATCTAGTGATTTCATGCTTCTAGAAAAAATAATGTCCCCATGGTATGAGTATGCAGGAACAGGAGTTTCATTTGCTTTCAGAGTTCTGTAATTCATAGCTTGCTGGTTTTTTAAAAAACTGATATTTCTTTGGCCATGGAGCAGAAGGAAGGTGGGTGTCAGAGTTCCATGTCTCCCAGCGCTTCTTCGAGAGTCCAATCAGCTGTCCACAGGAGAGCCAATTAAACACTTATTAAAGGTCAGCTGTGGGCACAAGCTGCAGGTCCTCTTTCTGCTTTTCTCAGAGAACATAAGGAGCTCTGTTTATAACACTAAACCTTTATCCAAGTGGTGGGTATTCTTTAATAAAGCACTTTTTTCTTAACTAATACATGACTTTTATGTAAACTTTTTTTTCCCCTCAAAATCGCTAACAATTCAGAGTGAAGATGTTTTCCACCGGATCTTATTTAGAGATCAAGAAAGGCTTTTGTTGCTGTTGTTTTTGTTCGTGGTGGTGGTAATTCCTCTGTTCCCAATTTACATCCAGTTTTTTATTAACTGAAAAAAAATTAAACTCACCATAATATGCTTAATACAATAGGTTTATTCTTGAATTATATTTCAATTCATTTTGAATTGGTATTGCTGGGTTCATTTTCATTTGGAATCAGGTAAGCAGGGATCTGTCCGCAGTGTTTTGCCTGAGTTTAAAACAGTCCTAATGGCTCTGGCTTTGATCTCCAGGAGATCCAACAGAACTGCCTGATCTTTGCAGGCGGAAGTGTCAGAATTCCTCCATACTCAGTTAAGGATCACCTTCTTCATTCTCATTAGGACCCTGAACTCCTGGAGCTCCTGTCCTTCATACCCCGGGACACTTCCCTCCTCTCCATAGGGGACTCTCAGCATCCTCCTCCTGCCGGCCTCCGGGTCTCTCCTCTGCACTTTCTCTCTCACTTTTAGTCTAGATTTCCTCAAACATTGCCTGCTTGTTGTCTCTGCCTTTCTAACAGTTTACTCAATGTTTATTCTTTAAAAAGTTTCTCTGCAGCCTGTAGTCTGTGTCATTATTTATTGATGAAAATGCAAGATATAGCAGAATAATATATTTACTTTTTTGATTTCCAAATTCATGTATTATTTTTCTCAAACTCAGTAACTAGTCAATTTGTTGACTTCGATAACTTACTTCAATATATTTATGTTAAAAATATGTCACAAAATATGCTTGTTTTGGTGCAAAGCAAATATTGTGAAAGAAAATATTTATACCAGATCTGTGTTAATACTATCAGTCATTTACCATATAAAGTAGGTTTGCTGCTTGACAGCCACAGGCTCCGATCCCAGTGGATGGAGGGCATGTTCCAACATGAAGTGTCATGGAATCTGCCAGGCGGATGGGACCAGGCACACTCACAGTAGGTCCACCTCAGTTGCACATTCATCTTCCTTCACTATATTGGTTTCCAAGAAAAAAAATTTCCATTCCAAAGCTCATAACCTAAAATATCATTGAAGTCAAAAAATTATGTAGATATAAATGTTAACTAAGATACAAGGCTATTTTATTTACCTTTGTTATCTCTAGGAATTGCAAACTTACAACATTAAAATAATAAGGGTTAGAAAATCCAAATAGACCAATGACTAGAGAATATATAAACTCTGTCAGTTAATGAGCACTAAGAAAAGGCAATTCTGTAGACAAAGGCTTTTTAACCTTTAAACAGAGATAATACCATAACATTTATTAAGCTGTCATTGGTTATAGAAAATGCCAAAGTCTTCAAAATCAGTGGACAACACAATCCTGGCAGGAAAATCTATGAAGCTGACCAAATTGTCCCATATGCCTGCCCGAAGAAATCACAGGGAATTACATTTTTATACCTAACTACAATGCACCAATTAAAAACATTACATAAACTAAAGGAAGACCAATAGAACAGGGGAAGTGAATGAAGGGAGGTAAGAGAGGAGGAAAAGGGACATATTTTATACATTTATGAATATGTTAGAATGAGCCCCACTATTATGTATAACTACAAATTACTTTAAAAAGCATTAAAACGACAGTAAAAATGCAGTGCTTTTCAAAGGAAAAAAATTTTTCAAACACATTTATTAAAGTGGATACAAAGCATCCATTACAATGCCATCAAATCAGATGGAGTAATATGTTAGAATTTTTGCATAAGGAGACACCTTGAGTACACAGGATTTATTATACAAACATAATGATGATACAAAGTTAAGAAAGTTTTTAAAGGAGAAAATCTATATTTTGACCTTTACATGAAATGTAATAAGATGTAGTCTATTTTACTGGTTGGAATAAGTCTTAGTAAATTAAGGAGCAACACCGATGTCCTTAAATCATAGGTCATGGCCACCTGCAGCAGGCTAGGAGCCTCATGCAGTGTGGAACAGTCGGCAACCTTCAATGCACATTTTGTCAAAGGAGGCATGTTTGCTGCTATTCTCCCTGAAAGTAACAGTCAATGCTGTACCAGGAGACATTCACAGCCACCCCGTGAATTCCATTCCCATAGCGTTACACTCGGCATTTTTTCTGACTCGTTCATGGAGTGAGTGCAGAATAGGTGGTGGGGATTCATGAGTGAAAAAGGAAAGACAGGCACTGCCCTGTGAAATTCACAGCAGAGCCACAGGGAGTCCTTGTGTAGCAGTTGCATTTTCCAGATGAGGAAACAGACTTCAAGGGGCTAATTAATTTTCTCAAAGTTACACAGTGAGTGGCAGAATGAATTCAATCCCAAGGCTATTAAGGCTGTTTAATTCCAGTGTCCAATGTCTTTCACAACCCTTTTATTTTGTTTTCTCCATTCTTAAAAAATTCGCAGTAAATTCTGTAAGCAAGGAGGACTCACATGCACACACCTTGCTGAGCAGCCCAGGAGAGCAGGGATGAGTCCTGCTCAGTACCTCCTCGAGGTCTTCCCAGG
>PVKS010001346.1:77622-110115 GCA_004027875.1 Aplodontia rufa | reverse complement strand
GGTCATGCTCCTACGGAGTTCTCTGAGCTGGTGAGGGTGATATTACCTCTTAGGTCATATGACAGGATTTCTTCCTGGGAAGGAGGAGAGCAGTTGTCTCCAAATGCTGATCTTTCCTTTCCTTTCTTGGAATTAGCTTCCTCTGAGACAAATTCTGATGTGAACTTTTCCTCTGGCTGAGATATTTGGGGCAGTGATAACAGGGGGACATTTTCTTTATGAAACCCATGTGTGCCACTAGGTCAGATTCAGAACTAAGGTTTGAATGAAAGAACTTCGTGGAGTCCAGCCCCAGTCGCTGAGTTCTTACATGGGGGCCAGATGCTAACAACAGGGATGAGAGTTCATGGGCTCGCACGGTCTAATCTGCTGGAATAGTTTACTATGGGAACTTTTCTAGAAAGAGAATCCTGCTGGGGGTCTTTAAGACACATATTATCAGGTTATCAGCACATTTATTTTAAAAATATCAAATGCTCAGACATTCATATAATTATAAAATAATATCAGTATCAAATAAATATCACTTGATTTGATTTGTACATTTTATATATTATTTAATAAACTCCAAATGATGTTATCAAAACAGTTTTCCCACTCCTGTAATCCCCCTGCCAAACTCCATGTATTCAGTTGCTTTGCATCATCTTTGGAATTTGCTTCCGTAGTTTGATATTGATGGCCATTTCCTACTGGGAACGAATTCGTAATACTTTACTTAATTCAGCCAAACAATGGCATTTTGTTTCTCAGCTGTCTAGCGTGCACTCAACTTTTTTTCCTTTGTGTAAATTGTTATCTGAGTTGTGTGCAATTGTATATTTTTCATCTAATTGCCTACATATACCAAGTCTCAGTTTTTCCTCCACACATTCTAATGAGCTTCACTCTCTGGTTTCACCGAAATATTTTCATCAATGTATATTTAAGTTTTGTGTTGTTTCAGTGCATGTGTACATACTGTGAAATTTTAGCAGTCAGAGCAATATCCTAGATCTGCTTATGTTCCCCAAAACTAGGACGCTACCTTGAATCATGAAAGCCTCCATAACTGTTTTGTTAAAGATGGTGCCTATGGGACAGGAGCAGTGGCTTAGAGGTTATTGCGCTTCCCTGGCAGGCGGGAGGACAGGGGTTCCAACCCCAGTATCAGTACACAACAAAGAGTCAGAGCAATGAAAGCCACATGAAAAACTAAATAAAATTGATTCTCTCTCTCTCTCCCCCGCCCCCTCTCACCGTCCCTCTCTCTTTAAAAAAAAAATGTTGCGTATGCATAGAAGTACTACAGCATATGAAATATGATACTGGGAAATACAAACCTCATAGAGGAGTTCTTCTTAAAATACCCAGAAGTTAATATGGCAATTTTCAAATGACAATTTATGGTGATGCAGTCCGTATTTCAGGAAACGATACTTTCTGCTTATTGGAATGACTGAGAGAATCACAGAAAAATCACCCTTTAAAAACAAAGTGAGTGATCTTTTAGATGAGATATCAAAAAATAAATCCCATTTGTTCAGAAGGTGACTGAATTTAAAAGTTTGGTTTGCCAAGAAAGGAGAATGTGGTATTTTCACAGAAATCTCACCGAGCGTGTCCTTCAGGATACATGCCACTAATTAGGCATCTGTGAATACCTTATGGTTTAAGAACCAAGCAAAAAACAACTTCTCAATCTTGCAGAAAATACGCCCACAACTTCCCAGGAAAAATTATCTGCGTCTGAAAATTTTAAGACTGTCACTGTAATAAACTTTATTTCTTATATTTTAATACTAAAGATTGCTATTTCTTTGAATTATTAGAATCCATTGTAATCTGTAATGATACCAAACATTTACTAAATGCCTAGCTTAATCTCAGAGTGGAAATGAACTTGTTAAACTGTGCAAGTGGAAGGTGAATGCTAGCATTGTTCATACAGGACCCACAGCCTCATATGAAATTCTCTCTATAGCAAAGGTGTGCCCAGTAAAGGGTTTTGCCTCAGAACCATTGTGATCACTATGGTCACCCCTCCTACAGAGCTGTGATCACTCAGCTTTGCTTCTTGCCATGACTAAACTGGTGAGTATTTCACTATATTTTCATCAGAGTTCTTTGGGCTCTCACCCAGCCAGCTTTGGAATTCAGAAAGTGTCTTCAGAGGAAAGCCAACACTGCTTTGAGGCCACTTTTCACCATTCAATGACACTGATGCTTCAACTGCTGCCTCAGTTTCTCAATAGAAACAATTTTCTTCCTAAAGGAAGCCAGGAATGCGGCCTCTCCCCACAGTCAGCCCTGTCAAGTGGACATAAGAACAAATCCGTTGCCAATTATCTGCTTAATCCCATAAGCCCTCCCTCTCAACATCCCTAAATCCTCTTGATCTTGTTACCTTGGCCACTCTTATACCTTTGACCTAACAATTTATGTATTTTACTTAAATTTTCAAGTTTTTGTCACATATTGCCAAGCCCTCTGTTGAGAACAGAAATCCAGTGTCATTTTGAAATATGATGACATTAATGATTTCATTTTTACGAAAAAATATTTCAATCATAATGCTGTCACTAAAATTTCAAAATTCTAATAATAAGATGTGTAAGTCGGTCCATCTTTGGTAATTATAACTTGCATTTACATTTTTGCTATGTGTCATGCTTCTGAGCAATAATCCTTTTCAGTTGGATGCTTATTTCATCAAGTCCTGTGTCTGGATTTCATTTGCATGATGGCTATTAGTATTTAGACTATTTTAATCTACCTGAGATACCATCTAAACACTTTCACTCAATCTATAATTCTAGTGTTGAAATTTGTGCCCTACAATTGATAATGTTTAGCAGAAATTGTATATGTTAATGAAATGCAATGTCATGGTCCCCAAATCTTCCTTTTATTTTATAATTCTGTTTTATATGGGAGAATTTAATAATATGCTAGAGATAATTTCTATCTCAAGGAAATAGAAAATGGAGTTTAAGACATGAAGCGTGGAGACAAATTTATGTTCTGTTCATTTTATTTGTAATAAACTAGTGCCGCCTAAAAACTAGGATAAAGCTATATGAATTTCCAATTATATACTATCTTCATAAATGTGTCCCATGGACAGAATATTGAGTAACTTGTCCAAATACCTCAGTAACAAGCGACAGATCTATTTGTCCAGCACACATGAGGCTCTGGGTTCCATCCCCAGCACCCTAACAGTCCTCACTTTAATATTCATTTAATGCCAATCTTCTGGACATTTTCTTGCTATGGTCCCTTGGCAGAAACTTAGAAGCATCTGTGAAGTTCCAGAATCTGTGCTTTATCTGGGATACAAGGATGACTGTGACACATTTCCTGCCTCTACGGAGCCAGGACGCTTTTAGAGAAATTCCAAGTCTAATAAGATGTCAAAAAGTGATAGTGCACAGAAGACCATCAAATAACAGGGGGGATAATTGGACTTTTTTTCCAAAATGATTCCTCGGGATTTGGAAATCAACCAATACTATCGCAAAGGTTAAAAAAAAAGGTCAATTACAATGATTAAATCTAATTAAAATATGAAATACGAGATTGCCATTTTCAGCATTAAAATGAATTGTTTTCCAGAATTTTTACAAGTGAAAACTCTTCTGCTTCCATTTCGTTTGTTATGATATAAAACACAGGTCCTTTCTGTTTAATTCATGGCAAAACTTTGGGCACTCATTTTCTCAGCCGGCTGCGTTCATTCCCGTCCCTGAGCGTTTATCCTTACTCATCTTTTCTTCTCTTCCAGGAACTTAGTCTGTGCTTTCCCCACTTGGAATATGTGCACTTATTTAGGAGGATGCAGTTCAAAGGTCATTTCCAGGAAGCCTTTGACTCATTCCCACAGGATGACCAGCGAAGTTGACTTTGCTTCTTTAGTGCACCTACTGCCTAATTTGTTTTCAAAATTTTCTGTAAGAGTGTGAAAGCTTGGTGAGGGTTTTCCTGTTTCTCAGCACATGGTACTGTTGGCTTTTCCACAGGAAGTTGTCAGTACTTTTAAGAAATTAATTGCATCAGTCCTATGCACAGGAGAGCTTTCTCAGCAGTTTCTCTAGGTTTGCTGGGTCAATATGAGAAGGAGAGACATACATAGGAATATTTAAGGCAGTGTCTTTCACACATGGCTTGACTTGAACCAAGGAACAACAGGCAACATTTTGGTAGAGTCATACAAAAAAATAAAAATACTTGGCAGCACTGAGAGAGTGTACCAGAGCTAACTGCATCAGCAAGGATAGCAATAGCAAATCAAATGCTGAAACTACATCACAAAGAATAAAGTCATGATGCAGAGAATAAACCAAGCAAGGTCAAGTGGAGAGAATTCAATGATGTCATAGTATGTGACAGAAACATAATATGTTTGGAACTGTTATCTACCAGCAACAGAGCAGTGGCTATTGTGGAGTGCTGGGTGCATGGTTGGAGCTGAGTTTCATCTAAGGAGGACGCAGGCTTTGGCTGCCAGGAGTGCCCAGAATTCATCATACACTTGCAAAACTGCTAGGAGTGATGATTGGGATGGTTAATTCCATACATCCCTTGACTGGGAAAAGCACTGTCCAGAGGACTGGTGAAGGGTATCTCTGCGTGTGTGCGCGCAAGGGTGTCCTTTCAGGAGGTAAGTATTTGAATTAGAAGGTTGAGGGAAGAAGTTTTACCACCAAGAAGTGAGTGGGCGTCATCCAACCCATCCAGCCATGAGCTTGAACAAACACGTAACAGGGAGAACTCACCATTAATGCATCGTTGATATGTAGAATTGCTGTTGATTTTGCATGCCTGTCTTGTATCATGCAAACTTGCTGAACTCACTTGTGAATTTTAGAATGCATTTTCCCAGGTTTCTTGTGACCTTTTATTTAGACAAACAGGACGTCTACTAATAAGAACAGTTTAATGGCTTTTCCTTTTTCTCTCTTGTATGTATTTTTTCTTTTCTTTGCATGTTTCAGTGGACAAAATATCCATCTTTTTAATAAAAGTGATATCAACAAATATCCATGATTTACCATGACTTTCTAAATCATGAGGTAAAGACTTCTAGTTTTTCAATATAAAATATGAAGCCATCTGTTAGGTGTTAGTGACTTCTTAATCAAGCTAGGAAGTCCCCTTCTGTCCCATTAGGCTGGAAATATTTATAGGAACGGATACTGATTTTTGCCAAAAGCTCTTCCTTACCAGCTGATATGGTTACATGTTATTATCAGTTTTCTTTTTATGTTTTTCATATGGTAGATTGCATTTATCGATTTTTCAAATGCTGGATTTCCTTGAATGCATCAAATATATCAGTTAGTTGGGGTTTACACTACTTTTTATTACATATTAATGCTTTTATTATATTTGCTAATATTTTATCTGCATTCAAATGGTAAATTGATCATATAGTTTTCTATTTCTGTACTTTTGTTTAGTTTTGGTAGCAGACCAAAATTAACTTCATAAACTAATTTAAGAAAGATCTGCTCTATCTTCTAATTTTTAGGGGGAGATTGTAGTGAACTAGTGTTAACTTTTTTAAACATCAGGAAGACTTTTCCACTATAACCATCTGAACCTGAATATATTTGTTGTGAATTTTAAAATTATTAATTAAATTTCTCTGCAGTTGTGGTAGCAGTAAAATGATCACGCCAGGCAAGTTGCAGTAATTTGTGTTTTTCAAGGAATTGGTCCATTTGGTCTGTGTTGTATCTATAGTGCAGAATTATGAGTAGTAATTCCATTTTATGCTTTTGATGACTTCAAGGTCTGCAATGATCATTGCTGACACTGGGAAATTGTGTCTTTTCTCTGATTTTCCTTGCCAGTGCTAGAATTTTGCCAGTCTTATCTTACTGGTCTTTTCTGTGCAGCATATGCTTCATTGACTTCGTTATTTTCCTATTTACAATTTTGTTGATTGTGCTCATCCCTCCTTTTATTTTCCTTGTGTTTATTTTGCTTTTATTTTAAGACCTTGAGGTGAAAAGTTAGATTATTTATCAAATCACACTTTCCTAATGCATTTATTTAGTGCTACACAGTTTCTTCTCAGCATTACTTTGTGCCTACACCTTTTCATATACTATATTTTGATTTTCACTCAGGTCAATGTGTTGCTCTTATATTTTTTTAAAATGATTTTCCTTGAGATTTTTCCTTTGACCCATGGCTTCTGTAGAAGCTTGTCATTTGCTTTGCAAGTGCTTGAGTATTTTAGACATTGGTTTCCTGGAAGCCAAAGAAGACATGCTGTCCAGTTTAAATTCTGTTATATTCACTGGGATCAATTTATGTCCCTAGATGTTGTCTATCTTAGCATATGTCTCATGGGCACTCAAAAAGCATGTGTGTGTAATCTGCACATTTTTTATGGACTATTCTATAAACACAGAGTAGTTGTTCTTGATTGATGACCTGGCTGAGTTTGTCTTATCCTTACTGGTGTAGGTCTAGGTATTATAAAAGTTGTGGAGATATGAGCATTCAAGTTTCCAACTATAGTTGTTGACAACATGAAGTTTTTCTTTTAGAGCTACTAGCTTTGCTCTATATATCTTACAAAGCTGTTGTGTGGTATGTTTGCATTTAGAATTACCATGTCTTCTTGGTGAATCAACTTTTTTAAAAGAGAGAAAAAAAGATAGTTAATTTTATTCTTTTGAATCTGGTTTATGTTTTTCCTTTACTTAGTATTGTATGTGTGGTGCTGGTGATCAAATTTATATTATAAGTCTAATTCATCTGAAGTTACTATAATGACTTAGTTCTTTTGATTCATATTTACATGATATTTTTCACCTTTTAACTTTCAGCCCATCTGTATCTTCATATCTCAGTAACTTCTTACTGATAGAATATTGTTGAATTTTTAAAATTCTACCCTGTCAATCTGTCTTTAATTCATACAATTATACCACTTGCATTTAATGTAATTATTGATATTTTAATTATTTTTACTTCATTTCCTTTTCTTTTTTTCTATGTTTTTCATTTGCTGTTTATTTTTTCTCTCTTTGTTTGGATTATTGGAGCTATTTTTAGAATTTCTTTTTAATTTAAATCTGTAGGGTTTTAGAGTGAATTTATTTAAGTATTTCATCTCATGATTGTTCTAGATATTATGTGTGTACAGCTGATTGGTATTTTGTGAAAACGTTATAAGATGCATTTCAGAGAGAAGTATAGAAACTGCAGTGAGTGAAAATTATTTAAAAATTAACATGTGAGAATGGAGGGTTTTTTTCCCAGCTGTAAAGAAAAATAAAGTTGTGTGATTTGCAGGAAAATGTATGGGACTTGAGAACATTACATTAAGTAAAATAAGCCAAACTCAGAAGGAGAAAGTTCATAAGCTTTCTATCATGAGGAAGCTACAGATTACAAAGGAAAAGAAAGATATAGGGGATGTCATGAAAATCAAATGGGGAAGGGTTGAATGAGGAAAGGGGTTGGTGGGAGAGAGTTGGGGAAGGGAAATGCTGGGGAGTGGTATTGGTCAAACTATACTAATAAGACGCGGGGGAAAGCTAGGCTGTCAGAGGAGTTAGAATGTTGGAGTCAATCAAGGGAAAACGGATTCTTTTTGTTTTAAGATCAATTTGACATCCCCCAGTGCTAGTAAAGAGGATCTGGCAAGGTGGGTCCTGATGTAGACACTCCCTTCTGCTAAGCAAGGCACCATATTCTTTCTATTGATGCTGAAGGTACAAACCCAAGGCTGGACCAAGCCAGAATTTCCAGGGCCCACATCCTAGGTATGGGGGAATGGAGAGGATGACCAACTGAGGGGAGGAAATCCTATAAGGAGGGCAACCCTAACCCTCCCTTCGGCTCTGTCCGTGTCTTCCGCTTGGGCGTCCGCTCTTTTCCCTGTGCTTTGCTCTCCGTTATTTTCTTAAAATACAATGTGCACGCTGTGCTTGTCCCTCAGTCTCTTTCTTGTCTCCAAGGGACATGAACCCGACTTCTACCAAACCAGCATCATTGTTATGCTCCTTGCACATACAAAATCCCACCATTACATACAACTACAACGCACCAATGAAACATGGAAGAAAGAATAAAAATTTTAAAAATTGCCATGTGAGAATTTACCCAAAAAAAGTTGTGTTAACACATTGAAAAGTTCATGAAATTTAAAAAAGATTGAATGAAAACTGAAACTACTCTCAGACACAACTTGATAGAAATACTGAGCAGGATGGCTGAGGTGAAGTATGAGGCTTGCTGAGAGGAGGGCGGCTGGCCCACCAGGGAGCCTTATTCAGCCTGGTGAGAGTTGGGTAAACAGTGACCCAAGCCATAAAGGAAAGAGCACTTACTTAAAATGCTGAGGAAACATAACTGCCAATCTGGAAATCAATATCCAGCCAAACTCTATTTCAGAGGTGAGGATGCTGTGAGCCACAGCGATAAAGAAAGTTCCATGTGTCCAGTTCAGGGTATCCTAAATTGAAATTCTACAGAAAAACTTCTGGAGGATGCAACTAGTGAAACGTAGGTAGGTGATACCTCAATTATTTACAGTAAGATCTTCAACATAACATGCTTACATGCACACTGCAATAATTTTGAAAAATAGGAATGCTTCAACAATTATTTACCTTGCCATCTATCAACTGGAATTCTGTATCTTTTGACCATTATTTCCTCCACTCTCTGATAACCACCCCAAAAAGTATGCTGTACTCTTGAAACATGCTGGTGGAGTGAATGGATATTAATGGATATTAAGGGCTCCACTACAAAGAGTTAACTATATCTGTGAGTTAACACGTATCTTAATTAATTAGATTTACTCATTTCACAGTGTTCATGTCCTTCAAAACACCTTCCAGTACATGACTATTTTTAATAAGATTGCCATCTAACATTTTTGTTGTAAATTTAAATTGTTGTAATGAATATTATTCTCATAGCATCATATATATTAAGATTCAAAATGAACCTGTTACTACACTGTTTTAAATGCTTGTGATGAATCCTTCAAGACCTGTGAAGGGCTTGTGTGTTCACCCTATTTCAAAGTTAGTAAATAAGCCTGTTCCTGATTGATGGGTGCTGCAGGACACCTGACGCTCCTGTGTCAGAGTCTCCACCAGTCATGACCAGCAGGCGGCGTCTTCTTCATGCCTGACTCACTCCTTTCTCACAAGCCCAACCAGAGGGTGGAGAGGCAGTGGCACCAGATATCACACACACACAGCCTGCCTGTGTCACATCTGAGGAGCCTGTGTTTAGCATCTCCACTCTTACAAGAAACTCCTGCAACACCTGCCTCACCAGTGCCTGCAAGGAAGCATTCTCTTTCCTGGTCTACGAAAGCATCTCTCTGCTCTGGAGGGAGATATTCTCTCTGTCTTCCAATGCTGTTTTCTATAGAAACATCTTTGAAAGGGCAGTTTGGAAGAAAGCTCACAGTGCTTCTTTATGAGCCATTGTATTTATGGTCTTCATGATCTCATCCATGCCAATTTCTTTATCTTCTTCTCCAACCATAAATTTCCCAAATAATAGGTAAATAATAATAATGTCTAACAGTTATTCGATGTAGAGAATCTTCATACTTTTTATAGTTTATCTCAGATATATTTCATGACAACTCAGTCAGGAGTCATCTCAAAATATTCTTGAAGAAACTGAGTTAAAGAGGTCAAACTGTGTTCCTAATCAGCTTGAACAGAAGAATATTTCTACACAAAATTCCCTCCCCACTTATAACTCTGTGATAATCAACTTTGCTGTCATTGTGACCAAATACCTGGCAAGAAGAACTCAGAGGAGGAAAAGAATATTTTGGCTCACCATATCGGAGGTTCATTCTCTGGTCGCATGATCTGATTGCTCTGAACCCGAGGTGAGGCAGAATATCATGGTGGAAGGGCGTGGTAGAGACAATCTGCTCAGCTCATTTCAGCCAGGAAGGAGAGAAAAAGCGAGGTGCCAGGGACAAAGGCAGCCCACAGCCCCACAGTGACCTACGTCACTCAGCCATGCCCGACCTGCCTACAGTTACCATCCAGTTAGTCTCTTCAAATTATTAATCCATCAGATAGATTAATCCACCAATTAGGTCACAGCTCTCATAATCTAATCATTTCACCTCTGAACGTAGGGGACCTGGGGAGGACAACTCATATGCAAACCGTAGCCAGCTTCATTCTTGCTTTTATATGTAAATAATCTCTACTCATACTCTCAGTGCCTATGTCTCTTTCTGAGGGAATCTTCTAAGTCTTCAGGCTGGTTAGGGTCGCTTCAAATGAACTTCGGTCACATGCTCTTAAACCATTTATCACGGCATTTGCACCTGTCTTTTCATTTTCCTGTTCTCTTCACATCAGTCTCTGCAAGTAGGTGTCTAATCTGTGGATCTTTGTGCCGATGCACTCTAGGTAGAGTAAGCATATTGTGGAATTCTGCTAGTTGAAGTGGCACATATCACTCCGTTTCTGATGGAACTTAAATGGTCCAGTGGAGAAGAAGACAAGTTTTCCTTCTAGAAGCTGAGCTATAGCATAAGCACAGTGATGTTAGGACAGAAACAAATGTGACACATCATGGAATGGATTGTATTATTTAATCTCAGTTCTGACGTTCCTTGAAGAAATAACCAGCTTTGGAGATGTTGATGCTTATGCAGAATCATTAATAGGACATGAGTTTCCTTCAGTGCTGAATGAAGTCACTAGAGTTTCAGTGCTCAACATTTAATTTGGTTTCTTTTTTTTTTAAATGCAAATAAGTCAGATCAAAGCTCTCAACCTCTGGGAAACAGATCCAGGAAATACAGAGTGTTAGATGAAGGGGACAAAGACCTGTGAATTTGTTCTTCTTTTGATTTTTTTTCCCAATTTCCTATACTAGGGAGCAGAACATCTTTGCTTCCCTTGTTAAGACATAATAAAGGCACTTCTTTAGCTTTTGTAATTTTTGTGATGAGGAGTAAAGCTGTAGATGTAGTTCTATTAAGGCAATGCCTTCTGATGTTAAATTGGCAACATAATTAATGCATTAAAATTTCCTTTTTTCATATGACACATATGATGCTTTGTATTTTAAATCTTGTACGTATGGGTAAGAAGTTGTTTGAAGTAAAGGGTACAGGAATTTATACCACCCTGCACAGCCTCTGGAGCAGATGTCCCCTCTCGTTTTTAACACCCATGGATCATTTTGTAAGAAATGGATAGAAAGTGCTAGCCACCTTTTTTCCTGTGCACCTGCGCATGTTTGGAAGTTTGCCTAATCGAGGGAAATGCAGGCGAAATATTTAGGTCCTAGGGCTTCTTGTCCAAAGCAGACACTATGACTTACCTGCGAGTTGATCTCACAGAAATTGCATTGTTTTTTGTAAATCTAGATTTTCTTTTCTAAAATGGGATATGATAAATGATAATTTTAAACGTGTATGTGTGCATGCTCACATACATATAGTGTGCATAACAAACAATACAGAATTCATTAGCAATAAAACTAACAATGTCTAAATTTGTCAGGTAGAGGAAAATAAGCAAAAACCAAGCAACATTTCCCTTCGGCTTCCCAGCTACCTTTCATTTAGCGCTGAGTCCACAGCCGCTCCCCATGCTGCTCTGGCATGTGGTCTGGGCCTCTTCAAGGGACACCAGTGATGCCGCTCCAGCTTGTACCTTCCCTTTGGTTTAAGCAGAGTGCATGGCAGAGGGGCAGCTTGGACTGGAAAAGTTTTTTAAAAGGCCTCAGTCCAACAATGCTGTGGAGTCCAGCAGGAGGGCAGCGCAGTCCACCCTACTCCCCTGCTGATGGCAGTGCAGGCACACCCACCTCCCACGCATTCGGAAAGGATCCTGATGCTTTTCTTCTCCCCGTAGGAGGGCAATTGGCACACCTGCCTGTCTTCCATTACATTAGTTAAATGACGTGTTCTAAAATGCTCAGTCCATACATTTGACCCTCCATCCAGCACAGCCAAGTGCTGATTGGATCCTGGCGTCTGGTGGTTGGCTCTAGGCTTCCTCTGGCACTCCACTTACCGGGGTATTCCAAGCTCAGGAGAGTTCTGTTTCTCAATAATTGGTCCCTGCTGAAGTAACTCACTCCCAACGCCTCTCCTCTTCAGTCTGAGGTGTCATTGCAGGCAACCGGTGTACTCTCTCCAGGAACCAAGGGCAAGGTTGGCTTGGGAGCACATTCTCCAGAGCTGATGTTCCAGGATGCCATGAAACAAAGTCACCAGTCAACAGAACTTTAAATTAGCATACTCAGGAAGTCAAGAGCTCCCAATGCAATTAGCATACAGCTGCTAATTATCAAGTAAAATGCTGCATCAAAGAGGAAAGGGAGGTTACTGTTGATGTGGATGTTAACTTGAAGAGATAATTATTTCAAACCACTTTACTTCAACATTTTGGTTATTGAACATATGTTTCTAATTCCCCAAGTTGCAAAATTTTATTGGAGAGATATACAAGGCAGCTATTTTTTCAAAGTGCATCTTTCTATTGTTCAATAAGTTCATTTGAATTTTTGATTGTGGAACATGCTCTTGCAGATAGCAATGCATATAAACTGTTTTCTGCCATAAAAACTCACAATAACAGTATTGTTGAGACACTTTGCAAGTTATGAAATACTTTAGTGCAGATATACTTGAATAACTCCAAATAACATCTTTACAGCATAACCAGCTTCTCCAAATACACACGTCTTTCATCGTTTCCAATTTGCTTCTTTATGATTGGAATTTAAGCATTTCACTTTTCAGTGCCCCTGTCTGGCACTTCAATTAACAAAGGTAGTCCAATGATTCCTGCCATCTATTCTATTGGAAGTGCTATAGACCTATTTCCAAGTGAGGTTTTTATGAAAAGTTAAATTTGATAGGCTGTCGGCTGCCGTTGCCCCATTCTGCCCCTTTGCGCTGCCCTTGACGAGCTTCCTGCAGAGGACAGCAGCTCCCATTCCTCTCTGTGGCTTTGCCTGGAATTGTGAACACCCTGCACAGACTCAGAAGCTCTGTGTCTGGATTCTCAGCTTAGAGTGAGACCTCATCATACCACAAGATCACAAAGGGAAGGGTCTCTGGGCAGCATGAAAAGCAAGCCAAAAATCTGCAAGGAAGGGATAATTGTCCTTTTTAAATAACAGTGGATATGTAACATTTAATGAAGAGTGATCAATAAAAAAGTCTAAAGAAGTCACTGAGGAGGCATGCTATGAGGGATCCTTATAAACCATGCATATGACTTTGTACATTATGATATGAGAAATAGGAGCATTTTGAAATGTAAGAGTAGATTAACACTTTCAAATTTACTTAATGAAACATTGACACAAACTGCTGAATAGAAGGTAGACTGAAAAGGGAAGATGAATACAGAATTTGTAGCCAGAAGCACTGAGGGATTCACATGGCATGTACTGATGGGGAAAGGTGAAGGTGTGGACCAGCAGGTGGTACTGATCCCTGGAAGACATGGCAAGGTATTTCTCAACGCCCGGAATGTGAAGAACCATTTTCTTGCTGAGTCACTCACAGGAAAGTACCAAATCCCATATTCATTCAAATTTATCACACTTTTAATATAACACTGCTAAACAGCTCTTTGCATTGGTGGCTTGTGGTGCTACTGAGCAAGCATATTGAACTTCAGGAGTTCTAAGTACATATTTGAACTTCACAACCAGTTGATAACATCGAGTCCACATTTTACATTGCAGCCTTCACAAATGACTTCACTTTGCCCTTGAGGAACCCATATCAACAGAATATTTCACATGGCCAGCATCACATCTCCAGGTATAACTGCAGTTTGTATCTTGAGTGTCTTCTGAAGACCCATGAGTGAAGGCCTGGTCACCAATCTGTGGCACTGTTGGGAGGCTGCAGAACCTCTTTGAGGTAGGGTCCAGTGAAGGGGGAGTTAGGCCACAGGAGGCATTGACCTGATAGGATACTGGGACAGCAGCCCTCTTATGTGTCTCTCAGCCTTCCAGCTGCCATCAAGTAGCAATCGCCCCTGTGATACAATCCTCTCCATAGTCCCAAAAGCAGTGAAACTGACTGGCCCTGGACTGATACCTATAAAACCAAAAGCGAATTTAAGCCTTTTCTCTCTTTAGGTTTTTATTTATCTCAGGTATTTTGTCACAGTGAGGGAAAGCTGATTAACACACTATATCTTGAAAAAATTACCATGCACGGCCACTTAGATCTTAGCTTATATTCCAGATGTGTTATAGTTTTGTGTTTTACATATATGTCTGTGATCTACTTTGAGTTGATTTAATGAAAAGTATAAAGTCTGTGTATGGATTATTTTTCCCAGGTAAACATGCAGTTATTCTACTACCATTTGTTGAAAAGACAATCTCTGTTCCATTGTATTGCCTTTGCTACTTTGTCAAGGCCTATACTGGTGTGTGTTTAATTCTGGGCCCTCTATTCTGTTCCATTGATATAGTTGTATGTTTCTTCACCAATATCACATTATCTTCATTGTTGTTCTGTGCCTTAATAGTAAGTCTTGGAGTTGGGGGGTTCCAGTTCTCCAACTTCATTCTTCAATATTGAGTTGGCTATTCTGCATCTTTCATTTTTCCATATGAAGTTTAGAATCAACTTTCCAATTTCCACGAAATAACCCACTTGGTTTTTGTGACTGATTGCATTTAATCTAGAGATCAATTTTGGAAAACTGACATATTACCATTACTGAGTCTTTCTAGATGTGATTGGGAAATGTCTCTGTATTTAGTTCTTTGATTTCTTTTGTCACAACTTTGTAGTTTTTGTCATGTAGACTTAGTGTTTGTTTTTTTGGGTTAATATCTAAATATTTGCTGACATAAAGAGCATTGTGTTTTTAATTTCAAACTCTTCCTGTTCATGGCTGGTATATAGCAAATGATTGATTCCTGTGTTTTAAGCTTGTATCCTGCAACTCTGTTATAATTGTTTATTGGTACCAAGGGCTGTTTCATCAGTCCCTTCATATTTTCCATGTAGACAACTGTAGATCTACAAAGACAGTTCCTGTCTTCCTTCCCAATTTCTGCACTTTTCCTTCCTTTCCTTCTCTTTCTCTTCTGAATGGATGAGAACTTCCAATAAAGTAGTGAAAATGCAGCATGAGATTGGGCTTGTGCCTGATTTCAATGGGTGAGCTTCTCCTTTGTCACAGGTTCCCCTATGATCTGAGAGGTTTGCACCATCATCACTTCTTCATTTTTTTTCCAAATACTTTTTCTACATCTATTGGTATGATGATGGGGATTTTCATTTTAAGCTTGCTTCATTTTGGTTTGTTTTTGTTTTAGCTTGTTTTTGCACCCCTGGCACAATTGCCACGTGGTCATGGTGTGTAATATTTTACCCATTGTTAGATACAATTTTCTAATGTTTTCTTGAGGATCACTGTATCTATATTCAAGAGAGATATTGGTCTACAGTTTTCTCCTAATGTTTTTGTCTTCTTCTTTAATAGGCAATAGCAGTCTCACCGGAGCATGCCATCTGGTTCTAGTTTCTGAAAGACATTGTAGAGATTGCTATAATTTCTTCATTAAATGTTCAGTTTGTTTTACCAGTAAGTCCATCTGAGACAGTACACCTTCTTTAGAAGGTTTTGAATTATTCATTCAATGTATTTGATAACAGGGTTAGACAGATGGCTGTTCTTGTGTAAGGTCGGGTACATTATATTTTTCAAATGATTGCTCCATTTTATCTAGTGTTTTATACAGCTTTTTCACTGCTGTGACTAAAAGATTCAACAAGAAAAATTTTAGGAGGAAATGTTTATTTGGGGGCTCATGGTTTCAGAGATCTTAGTTCATAGAAGGTCAGCTTTGTTCCTCAGGGCTTAAGGTGAGGCTGAACATCATGGCGCAAGAGTATGGTGGAGAGAAGCATCTCAAGGCATCACAAAGTAGAAGGTAACTGCACTCACCAGATACAAAACATATGTCCCAAAGGCACAATCCCAATGACCTGCCTCCTGCAGCCACATCCTACTTGCTTTCAGTTGCCAGTTAATCCCGTTAGGGGATTAACTCACTGAATGCATTAAGGCTCTTATAATCCAAACACTTCTCCTCTCAGCCTTTTTTGCATTGTTTCACCTACTGAAATTTCTGTAGACATCATTCATCCAAACATAACATTCTGCCCCTGTCTCCCAAAAGCTTATAACAAACTCATAATGCAAAATGCATTTAGTCTGTTTCCAAAAGTCTTCCCCCATGGTCAATAGTTCCAAGAGTTTGAACCCCAGCACCATGTTCACAAAGAAGCATGAAAAACTAAACAAAATTGATTCTCTCTCTCTCTGTGTCCCTCTATCTTATAAAAACAAACAAACAAACAAACAACAACAACAAAAAACTTACCTTTATTCTGTCTGTGTTTTGGTTCAGGAGGTTTTCACGTCTGCTTACTACCACTTATGGTAAGTTTTATTCTTTGGTACAATTTGTCCCCTAATGGATGCATTTGTGCAATTGACATTTGAAGTGACTGTTGATGGCTTTGATTAACATCTGCCTCATCCGTTATTTCTTTCTATTTATAGCCCTTATTTTTTGTTCCTATTTTTGGTTTTCCACTGTTTTCAATGCTCAACAATTTTAAATATTTTATGTGATTATATATATTTTATATTTAATTAATTTTTTGGTGGTACTGAAGGATGAACCCAGGGGAGCTTTACCACTGAGCTACATCAAGAGTCCCATTTTTCTTTTTGAGACAGTGCCTCAGTAAATTCCTGGGGGTGACCTCAAACTTGGGATCTTCCTGCCTCAACCTCTCAAGTCACTGGGATTAGAGGTGCACATCACCACACCCAGCATGTGCCATTTTGTTTTCTATCTTTTCTTAATACATCAGCTTAAATCACTTTCACTTTTTTATCTTTTTTATTTTTCCTTTTTTACTGATTTCCCTAGAGTTTTCAATATGCACTTACAACTAATCCAGTCCCATTTCAATTAATATAGACAATTTCATTGCTAGTGTGAGAAACTTATTATAAATATTACTGATTTTTCTCTCTCTTGTCTCTTGTACCGTACTGCCATTAATTTAACATGGATACATATATATCTTTATATATGCTAACATATGTATGCTATATAAACACAGGATACATAGTTAAATATATTGCAGTTATTATTCTACAGAGTAAACTATTTTAGACAAATTAAGAAAAAAGAAAAGTTCCTCTTGTTTTTACTTATACTTTCTTTATGTCCTTGATTACCTTATATGGATCTGGCCCTTTGCAACCTTTTCAAGTTATATATATGCTAAAGCATTAATTACAATGCTTACCTAATTGGTCAGCCACAACATATCTATCACCTATGTATAAGAAGTCAGAATTAAAAGTCAATCTTTTTAGATGCCCTTATTGTTTTTTCTTACCCCTCTGTAATTTCTCATACAATTAGCAATTTAAACAAAAATTATGATCTCTTAGAAGGTATATAGTGAAAGATAAGACCACAATATAAAGAAATATACCATGTGGACAGCTAAGAGAAAAGCATAAAGGGTCCCCAAAGCAGAGAAAGAATAGCTAAGAAACAATGGGAGATCTAAGAAATTGACATAAGTAAAAATTAGTGGATAAAGTTCATGCTACAGTAAGTAGTAAGAGCGCTAGGAGTCAGTCATAGTAATGCATTTCTGATTAAGTGTTTGCAACCATCCTCTAAACAAAGAAGTATCACTTTTTAAGGTCCAGGCTTACAGAAAACATTACACTACACCATAAAATGAAAGAAATTCCTCCATCTAAAGAGCTTCTCATTTCTGAATACTATTTTTACAGGAATAAACATATCCCTGTCTTTAAAGTTTCTATTATGATTCAGTAAACAAAAGAATCATAGAATTTAGATAACGTACTGTTGGCAGAGCCATGTTCCCTCAACACATCAAATAGTCACATATTGTCTTTACCTACTGCAGATAGAACTATTATGTATATTAATTTAATTTCAGCTTTTAAATCATTATCCTAATTGCCCTATTTGTAAAATGAAGACCTTTTAGAACTTTTCCTTTCCTCCCAGTTTCTCCAACATCAATATCAAATGTCCTGCCTTTGTCTTTGGTAAATTGATGAATCCAGTAATGGTCATCACAGAGCAGAGGTGACAGATCCATTGGTCATTAGTGCTTGCTCAAAATGTTGGTTGAGAAAGATTTGTGTGATCATCATTCGGTTCTGAGAGGAGAAGTTACTACGATCAATCATGACACCATTCATGGTGGAGGGAGGAATGAATCATGAATTTACCATCTTAAGATCAGAGATTGATGTAGACTGCAGGTCTCCATCCCTCAAAACACACATGTTGGACCCTAATCCTCCACAGGATAGTATTTGGAGCTGGGGCCTGCAAGGTCTGATTGGGTCTAGGTCTAGTCATGAGGATAGAACTTACGGAAGATTAGGACTACATTTAAAGGAAGAGAGATGACTTAGATCTCCCCCTTTCTCCATGCTAATGCTCACAGAGGAAAGATCACATAAGCACAGAAGGAGAGAAACACATACAAACAAAGAAGAGGGTCCCACTGGATACCTAGGGCACCTTCATCTGTCCTTCCCAGACTCTAGAACTATAAGAAAAAAAAAGTGGCATTCGTCACAGCAGCTGCAAGCAGTTAGGACCGAGGTTTTAATAACAAGTTTCCACCCAGCTCCAACAGAAAGATCCTTTGATGTGAAATGAAGAAAGCTCTGAAGACTTTCTCCACGTGAAGATTGATGCATGCCTGACCCACCCCATGACCACAGCAGACATGAGTGTGAATGTCACACCGACAAAGTTGTGGTCAATCAGAGAACTGCTGGAATGTTCCTGTGCAATTAGAATGTGGCGCCTTCCGAGAAAGTAGCTGCTTCCTGATGTGGGGTGGCAACTTTCAGGCCCTATAGTCAGGTGACTAAGGCAGAGGGTCAGAGGAGTAAAGAGGACTTTTTGACAGATCAGAAAAGGCCTTGAGTAGATGGCATATTGATAGAAGAGAATTAAGTCTAAAGAGTGGTCAGAAAATAATAAAAATGGTCATAAAGTTACATTAATGGTCAAAAATGCAATATAATTATGACAATAAAAATTGATAGCAGATACTAAAAATTGATATTCATAGGGTAGCAAGTGTCATATTAAAATTTCACACCTATCTGTCCATTTATTCAGTCAATAGTTATTTGTTCCCTGCTATGCGCCAAGCATTAGCAATTAAACAATGAGCAGAAGTCAGTCTGTTGCATCCCCTTGAATAACTCAGAGCCCCTGATCTCTTTTAGCTTTTCTGATGACCTTGAGCTAGGGAGAGAGCTGCTCTAACTCACAGTGACTAGGTACATATTAAGTGTGAAGACGGCGTGCATTATCCAGGCCTGATCAGTAGGCAGATGTTACTGCCAGGACTTCTTTGGAGCTGACAGATCCACCTTTTACACATGAAATGGTATCAGTTGAAAGTCTGGGATCCTTAAGTAAGCATTTTTTAAATGTTATGGGCAACTGGGGGTGTAGAATATTACAATCAAGGTTGAGACAGGGTGGATCAATGGAGAAATTTATTAAATCAACCAATTGTAAATGTTACCTAGAGTTAACTTAGGACTCTGGTCAAAGCTCTCAGCTTAGAATTAACTGACGGTGGGAGATTATTTTCTTTCATCCCATCCAGTAAAGAGCATGGCTACTTGTCTGGTTTAGATACAAAGCTGAGAGATGGAAGGGCTCAACCTAGGCTGTTACTAAAGAAAATGGCTCCAAAGCTGTGGAATAGTGCAGAATCTCATGACCAAATCTTCCTTGCTGGGCTCTCACACTCAGAAAAATGTGGAGAAGGTGACAAAGAGACTAAGAAAGACAACAGATGTTTGGAAGGGAGAATGCCTTTGATTGGCAGTGGCTGTGGGCTGTGCACATGACCATGATGATGAACAGAGGACAAAGCTGAACTCCTGTGTGTGTTAGCTGCTCTGGGGAGTCTCCTGCTCATCCCAGAGGACAGCTCCACGCTGTGGTCCCTAGGGAAGGGAAGCAAGCAGGTGTCCTCCAGACCAGGAAGAAGAAGCAGCTAGAGAGGTGACCAGGGACTGCATGCAAAGTCCAGGACAGACTTCAGTGAAGAATGCCTCATGCACTCAGCCATGAAAAACTGGGAACCCTGGGTTGGCCTCACGCTGGCTGCAGAACATGTGAGACCCATTCCCAAGCAAAACACAGAGCACCTTGTCAAAATTCAGGCAAACAATGCTGGTGACAATTAAAAGCTGTTTTTCTTTAAAAATTCTTTACTGCTTACAAAATGTAATGGAGTAATTATAAGAAATGAGTAACAACGTAAAAATTCCAAATTGCAAATATCATGTAAATCATATTTTGTTGTAATGCTGATAGAAAGGGTAAGATAATTGTGGAATAATTCTAATCTCCATCCAATCTTTATAGGAAACAGAGCTATCAAAATTTTCATACTCAAAGAATGATTTAAAGTGATTTCCTAAGAATTGTACCTCCTTGGATTTACAGTGGTCCAACCTAGGCTAGAAAGAGAGAAATACATTTTGTTTTTAGGCCTAAAATACTTTCTTAAATTCTCCCTGTAAGAAGGATGAGAGTCTGTCCTATTCCATAGGCAAAGGGGGAATGTTGGCAATGATGTTTTTCTAAATTTGAAATGTGGAAAAGTCCCAGCTTAAAGTGGCAAATTTTTACCCACTCCATCATCCAATCTGGGATGACATTCTCAGAAGTGAAAAGCATATCACTTGAGTGACATTTTAAAATTTCTAATCCAATTCAAGTTCGTCTCTATTATTAGAATTTGGAAAGAGGATCATTTATAATTCTGGGGGCATGTCATGATTTTGATTTAAAAGGGAATTTGGCACATACCTCCTCATATTAGGAATTCAAGAGTTCCATTACAACAGTCAGGCCTTTCTGAGAAGAGGTAAGGTCTTGAAGAAACCTGGCCACATTTTAACACTACCCTTGGTGTGGAGAGAGAGACTCTCACCTCAAGAGACCTCTCCTAACTCCTTGTTCATCTAGACTCAGCTCCTCTTGGTGTGACCAACTTTTCTTCCTCTCAGGGCTGGTCTTTGTGCCTCTTTATCATTCACAAAATTATAGGGAAGCATGTTTCTTGGAGTGTGTGTCACCTATATTGCCTGCTTCTCCAACAATTTTCAGCAAGCATCGTCTAGGGGATCCTGGGGGTCATGAAGACTTTCAAGACATCACATTAAAGGCTTCTTTCATGAAATTACTAAGATATTGTTAACATTTTCATTCCCATTCACTAATAAAAGGAATTAAGGCTCTTTGGAGAGATGCCTGATTGTAAAAATGGGGCAATAGATATATGAGAAGGACCTGGGATAAGTCTCAATGACAAAGTTTAAGAAATATATAAAGCCAACATGCAAGTAGACATGGAAGTTTGTCCAAGAAGCATGAGCGCTATCCGCAAAATCTTCCATGGGGTTAAATGGGACAACTTGGCAACATAATGAACAAAATACCTGAAGTATAAAACAGGTTTCCATGAGTCCAAACTACTACAATAAGCAACTGAATAAACTAATTAATGAGGTTAAGAGACAAATTCCCTTGTGGCAGATCCCACATAATTCATGGTGATATTCTGTCTTCAATGAAGAGGACAGCAACTCAGTCTTAAATGTGCTGCTCATTGTCATTTATTTCCCAAGATTTAGGGCAAAGAGGGCAACAAGCAACAGTAACTACTCAAGGAAGATGGCCACCACCACCTTGGGCAGGTGACCACACTGACATCAACAGTGATGAGTCCTGAGCATAGTACAGATTTCAATTAACAATCTGTCAACATGGATTCATTATTCATGACCGCCATGACATAGTAAATTAAAACACCAATGATGGGCACAATGACATGAGGTGATATATGTCATGCTCAGTATTATCCTCGAATTTTCTAAAAATCTGGACTGGACTTAAAAGTAAAAATGTATTCTACTGTCATGTTTAAACCAAAAAGATCCAATAAAGAAGTAAAATCTTAAAAAAATGTGTACTTGCAAGAGGAATGTGAATAAAAATAGTGGCACACTAATAAATCCACAGAGCCCATGCAGCATGAACCATCAGTAGCTAACTGTATGGTGCTTACTATACTCCACAGATGTCCTACATTCTTCACAATACTAAATGATTTATCTTGATAAAAGCCTTAAAAGGTTGTGGATATTATTATCTACCTTGCAGGTGAGGAGTCACAGTGACATTAATAATTATATAAGGTCACAAAGGAAGTAAAATCGGAATGAAGATGAATCCAGCCATTCCACCTCCAAAGTCCATGTGCAGCCACTACTTAATGCTGTGATCACTTTGCAAATAAAATGTGCAAAGGAGGCAGTGGGTAGAGATCAAGACAGTCCATAGTAGCCCAATCATCCTTCTAATGCTTCCCTGTTACTCTGGATTCTGCTGTTGTGGGAATAAAGCATCTCAGCAAAAATAGAAACAAGAGTAAGAGAAATTAGTGGTTGACTTTGATCTTTCAAGTGCCAACCTGCTGGAAATTTGAAAACCAATTCAGGAATAATTACATTGTCTTGTGAGGGGACAAGTTTCTATTTAGTTGATATCATTAGGACCATATTTGATTTGATGTAAATCTCTGTTGTATTAGCAACAAGGAAACATTTTTTCTCAATATCTAGAATCATCTTTCTCAGCCATGACTTCATGAGAGGAGTGGAGGAGATTCAGCAGGGGAATAAACAAGAGAGAAAGAGAGAGAGGAGCAGAGGCACCAGGCTGAGCTGTAGGCACTGTGCTTCTGAAGCTTTTCCTTGGTCACTCCACTTATTTGCTATTTTCTCAAGGGTGGAATATGATAAGGTGGGAATGGGAGGGCTAAGCTATGCCTAGATGTCAGTAAGTAAAAATAAACCATCAACTGTTGGCATAAGTTATGTTATTATCGATTGCCATGGCACTGGGCTGATGGACCAGGATGTCGATAGATGAAGGTGTTTTAGTCCTGCTTTAGACCTGGCCACAACAGTGAAGCTTACGTGGAGGTCGATGGAGCTCAAGGAGAGCTGTCATGAGCCACATGTGGAAGCACCTAGAGTCATTGATTAGTGGAGTCCATGAGAAATCATGAGTCCTCAGGGACCAGTTGATGGGGATTTTTGAGAAGGTGCCTAGATGCCCTAGTGCAGCCAGTGGCCAGTTCCTGACTCCACACTGCATTGACCCTGTGATCACTGAAGGTCTGATAGATGCCACACCAGAGCGGAACCCCAAGCTTCTTCTTCTGCCTTGTTTTTATTTCAGTGCTTTCTCCAGAGCTCCAGCTCTGCTCTTGGGTTTGTCTTTCGAATACCATGAAGAAGTTTAAACAGGATCCATTCCTGTTTAAATCCATTCCAATGGATTCCTATTTTTTACCATTGTGGGACTGAAGGAAAGGAAAAAATTATGGTTTTGATGAGTTGTGCCCCTAAAGTTAATGGGTAGAACTACACACAAATTTTCAGAGGTGAAAAGATAGGGTTATGATAGCCTTAACTTAATCACTGAATTAACCCATTGATATAGATTAACTGGGTGATTGCTACAGACATGGAGGATATGGCTGGAAGAGGTATGTCACTGGTCGTGTGACTTGGGGGTTTTATATTTTGGTAATGTGACTTGGGGGTTTTATATTTTGTTGCTGGTGAGCTAAGTGTGCTCTCAGATTCCTGATTGTATATCCTGAGATGCCTTCCTCCACTGTGTCCTTCCACCATGAAGTTCTGTATCACCTTGGGCCCAGAGCATTGGAGTTGGTCATCTATGAACTGACACCTCTGAAACCATGAATCCCCAACAACCACTCCCACCTTGAAGTTGTTTCTGTTAGCTCTTATGGTCACAACGACAAAAAAACTGACTAAAACAGAAAGCATTTATCGCCTAGCGCCCATCATAGGAACTAGCCTCTCTTTCATGCTATTGGAAAGCCCTGGGGGCTCTGGCTGGATGCTTTGTAGAACTTCACAGATCTCTGAAGTGTGCATCCTAACGAAAGCATTGTTGAGAACTCATTTATCTTTTGCCTTTGATCATTGTTTAACTACTTCAACTTTCACAGAAATAAAACAAATTTTCATCAAAGCAGCTAAATATTTAAGGCCAGGAAGGGCTGGAGAGCAACCAGGATGGTACCTTTTTTTTTTTTTTTAAAGAGGGAGACAATGAGAGAGAGAGAGAGAGAGAGACAGAAACAGAGAGAGAGAGAGAGAGAGAGAGACAGAGAGAGAGAGAGAGAATCAATTCTACTTAGTTTTTCATTGCTCCAAGACTCCATTGCGTATGTGATACTGAGGTTTGAACTCTTGCTCTCGTGCATGGCTGGCAAGTGCCATAACTGCTGAGCCACCATTCCAGCCCCCAGAACAGCACTTTTAATAGCAGGTTAATAATGCAATATAGAAAATTGTGGAATCTATAGGATGTAATATGTATTAAACTGACAATTCTGACAGGTTAGTTCTAACAATACATCTCTTACCCCAAATATCAGAATTCATATACGTATTTTTCTTTTGCATAGATATTTTTGTTTAATACACTTATATCTAAAAAAGTATATTACCTCAGCTTACTCAGATAAGGTTTCTTACTTGAAATGAATATTTGATTAGTATTTCTCTCCAAATACACTTATCTTCCAACCTGCAGCCCACTCCTGTGCAACGCAACACTTATAATCCTCTTAGGTTTGCCTAATAGTGAGAATACATTCACAGAATTAAACTGGTTCCAGTCTGTTGCACACAAAGTAATTTTAATGTGGAAGGCTGCTGTTAGGGTGGACTCTTTTAGGGAAATATTTAATAAGAGATTACAAGAGAGTTTTGTGCCCTAAGTAATGGGTCCTGTTTATGAGACACTGATATGTTTTGAATGTCTTGAGAAAGATAATGACCAAAGGCAGTTTCCTAAACCCTCTTTTTCTTTCCTATTCAGGTAACAGCATGCAATACTAACCTGTGAAGTGTGAGGACTTCTCAGCCTTCTGATTCTTGAGATGTTTCGAAACAACAAACAGAATGCACTAGCTTTCATTGCTGTGACCAAAGTATCGCACAAGAGCTACTTAGAGGAGAAAACGCTCATTTTTGGCTCACAGTTTTGAAGGTTCAGCCCTTAGTGAGCCGACTTCACTGCTTTGGGCCCAAGGTGAGGCAGAACATCATGGAGAAAAAGCACAGTGGAGGAAGCTGTTCAGCTCATGGAGCCTGAAAGCAGAAAGGAGAAGGAGAAGCCAGGGGGACAAGATAGAATGTCCCAGGTAATACCTCAGCCTCTTCCTGCAACCCTTCTCCTAATGTTCCCAGTTACCAAACAATACAGCAGTCCTTTCAAATTATTCATCCATCAGAAAGATTAACCCACCGATTAGATCAAGCTCACATAATCTAGTCATTCTACCTCTGCACATTCCTGCATTAACACAGCAACATTTGGAGGCAACTTATATTCAATTCACAACAAGAAATGCTGCTCAAATTTCCACCACCCCTGACTGAAAAAGTGCACTAAAAATATCTCACTCATGGCTACACTGAATATATCCCAAAGTCACCATTCTCGCTGGAGGCAAACTAATGATTCCCTATATTAAAACAATTTTGTTGCTATTTATATTTTTCTAATTTCCAAGATGCCTCTCTTATTTTGGTCACAAATTCTCCTTGTTCACAAAGACCTAATGAAAATATGAATTAGCAGGCCAAAAATGCTATAAATAAACACTTTGGAGAGCTACTGATGATGTTATAACTTAATTTATTAATTAATTAGTTTATTTATTTGCTTGGGAGAACCAAATAGCCTACACTTAATCTTCATGATTATCTACCAACTCATTTTTTCTCCAAATAAAGAAAAGATAGCCTCAAGGCAAATATCAAAGAAACTTTTGGCTTAAAGAGGAAAATTGACCAAGTCCCCTGGAGTGCTGTATGTTAATTAATCCTCAGATCTATATAAGCTAAATTAAGATGCTAATGCAAACTAAAAATGTCTCACCAATTTTGATTAGTTGCCTTCTAAGATTCTACTTACTTGTTAATCCTCCAAATAAAATTTCGTGTTCCCCTATAGAGCAAGCCACTGAGATTTAAGTTGCCTATGGAGACTTGGACACAAAGACCCACACAACAGAATCATAACAGTTTGGAATCAATATTCCAACTTTTCAAGCTCTATGACTTCAACACATCTTTTAATAGAGACAATATGCCTTTTTTTAAAAAAGATAAGGACAGAGAGAGAGAATCAATTTTTATTGAGCTTTTCACATGGCTTTTGTTGCTCTGACATTAAGTTGTGTACGTGGGTGCAGGGATTCAAACCCGTGTACTTGCGCATGCCGGATAAGCTCCTTAACCACCAAGCCACCGCTCCAGCCCAACAATATACCTTTAAAATACATCAGTGTGGACTTCATTGGAGTATATGTTCAGGTTTGGAGTCCAGATGTCCTTCATCCAGGCCAGTCAGTGCCCTCCATGGTGAGTGCATAGCTTGCCCCCATTTAGTGTTTTATCAAATTTGCTTGATTATTTTATAATTATAGGAAGAATGGTCATTGATCACATAATTATCTAAAATTGTTCCTTTAAAAGCCTCCTGTTGCTAGATAGTTATACCAAGGCAGAGTTTAAATTTGTGTAAAGGCACTATTAACAATTTAAATATGATATTCCATTAAACGCCTTGGTGATACAGCTAATGTTCTTGTTTCCTGCTAGGAGGAGAAACAGATTCTTATTGAATTTATGTAAATAAATAAATACGTCTTAAATAATAAAAAATAAATAAAAATTAAAAAATAAAATACATCAGTGTCCTTGAAAGATATTAATTGCATTCCTAATCCAAGGGTGTCATCAAAGCAGGGATCACTGCAATGAGAAGCTTTTTGCATGTTGACAAACAAAAGATTAAAGGTTTTGACACACCCTAAGGAAGCTAGTAGCCTAAAATTATCACAATACCAAGTTTCTATTCATCATCACGTTTTCTTGTTTGAGTAAAAATGCAAACCTTTTTTATAACACTGCAATAAAAGTACAAAATCCCTATCTGTTTCCTCCCCAACTCTCCCATAAACAAAAGCCAAAATCCTTTTTACTGCTTTACGAATGTGCCATACGTGACTGTGTCATCAATAAACGTGGCTGGTGCAGGTACAGCACCGCCTCTGGTGGAGGAGCACGTGGAGTAAAAGGTGCCACAGCAGCCACACATGAGCAGAATCCACCCTTTCACCATCTGCTCTTGGCTCCAGAGCCTTGGTCCGAATGTGGCTTGGCCAACAGAAAACTCAAAGCACCAGCTGAAGCGCCACATTTGGAGCACTGTTTCAAAGGATATGGGACATGTTTCAGCTTTGTGGGGAGCATGGGGTGCTGTTTCCTGCAGGCCCGGATTCGTTGATTTGAAATTAGAATTGAACTGGGATATTCCCACTCATTACACACAAAACTCCACTTGAGCTGAATTTCATCAGTCCTTAACGTGTGCTCACAGGGTGGGAATATCCATGGGGCAGGGAGAAATAACCAAGAGGCTATTTTAGCCTCCAAGAGTTCACCAAAGCAGAAGTTTGGATGACCCACGACTATATTCTCCTCTTACGCTAATGAAACCTGATGCAGACGAAAGGGTTTTTATCCTGGCCAGATTTATAGAACCTTTTACAGGAAGGACTCTCCAGATTTGAAGGAATTCGTTGTATGTCCTCTTCCTATTCCCACAGTCAACAAATTTAATGAAAAAGAAACTGTGCAAATCAAAGTAGAGGAGAATCACCAAGGAAAAGGTTTGGATCACTCTCAACATAATAAAGCAGACTGTTCAGCTGAGAAACAAAAGACATGGAATTGGTGATAGAAGAGTCCTGCTATCACTCAACTCAGGCATCCCTGATCACCTGAGCTGGGAAGGCTGCAGCAGCTACATTCGGAATAAAACAATTTTTCTCCTAACTTACATAAAGAAGACTAGAGGTGAACGAAGATATAACCTGTACTCACAGAAGGAATAAAACTGAGCTAATGCACAGTGGCATGGTGACAATGGGTTTTGGATTTCATCTGCAGTGTGCACCATGGGGAAGGACAAGAGAAGGTGGAGAGAGGAAGAGGAGAAAATTCTCTGCTGTGTCCTGCTCACTCATCCACCGTCTCACCTTCGCTGCAGACTCTGTCCTCTCTGCCTTCCAGCTGTGCTTGACTTAGGGAAACCGTGATAAGGCCTGTCATGAAGGAGGAAGTCTGAGTGTCGTCCCTTCTCCTGCCAGGGTCCCTGACTCAGCCCTGCCCCTCCCAGCTCAAGTTCTCTTTTCCTTGAGTCACACTTACGACTTCCTGGAAGAAGTTACCCATTGTGTCTAGGTTATCTATATGTTTGTCTGCCATGCAACGACTTCCTGGAAGAAGTTACCCATTGTGTCTAGGTTATCTATATGTTTGTCTGCCATGCAACTGTTCATGATATTCCCTCATAGCCTTCTTATTCCTGTGATGCCTATGGTCTCGCCCTTCCAGTATTGATTCTAGTAATTTAGCTTTTTTTCCTCCTCTCTTTTAATAATGTAGCAGAAGGCTTATAGATTGTGATGGTTTTTTGAAATAACCAGTTTTTACTATCACTGATTTTATCTACTCATTTTTATTCTCCATTTCATCTGATTCCTCCCTAATTTTTGTTATGGCCAACTTCCTGCTTGCTTCAGATTATCCTTCTATCCTTTTAGTTTCTTAAAGTGCATGGCTGCTTATTGACTTCAAACATTACTTCTTTAAAAATAAAATATAGTTACCTGTAGTTTTTCATTTTCTAGTAAGAATTCCTATCAATGTGTCCCATCAGTTTGGGTAGTATGTACTTTGTTTCCATTTATGTCAAAATGTTTTCTGATTCTTCTTATGATTGATTTTACCCATCTGTTATTTAGGATGTAGTTTAATTTTTACATGTTTATAAATTTCCAGGTTTTCATTGGGCTAATAACTTACAATTTTATCTTACTGTGGTCACAGAAAATAATTCATGTGCTTTCCATCCTATTACACACTTCGTTGATGGGCAGTTGTACTGTCTATCCTAGAGAATGTTTCCCGTGCGTTTGGGAGGACCACTTATTCTTCATGTGCCTGCAGGCCGTAAGTGCCTATTAGGTTGAGCAGGTAAAGGAATTGTGCAGCTCTATAAGTTTCTCACTGATTGTATGTCTAGATGTTCTGCCCACTAGTGCACTGTTGTATTAAAATAACTATTTTACTAATTTGTTTATTGTTTCATTTCAAACAGGTTTGAAGTCTCATATGATTTGAATGTACATTTAAAATAGTCCTTTTTATGAATTGCCACTTTATCTTTATAAAAATATCCTTCATGCCACTTTCACTTGTTATATTTTCTCTCCTATTAGCATGCCACAACCTTTCTCTGTCACTGTAAACAGCTCATTGATCAGGTCTAAACTTCAGTTCAGTTTTCGGGCTGGAGCAGTGGCTCAGCAGTTATAGCTGGTGCTGGCCTGGAGTGCAAAAGCATGCGTGTTTGAACCCCAGCACCAAGGACACAACGAAGTTTTGGAGCAACAAAAGTCAAATGAAAAACTAGGTAAAAATGGATACTCTCTTTCTCTCTCTCTCTCTCTCTCTCACTATCCCTCTTTTTAAAAAAAAATAATTGTTTTATCTTTGAATCTTAAGTGATTATCTGAAATATAGCTCAAAGATGGGATGTTAATTAAATCCATTTTGCCAACCCCTGCCTTTTTTCTTTTGTTTTGTTTTCTGTTATTATTAGTTGTTAATTTCTTTTTTATTTTCTTTTGTTATTCATTCAACATAGTCTTACCTATTGGAGGGAATCATTGTTACACATTTATGAACATGTGGACATGGACAGAGCAAGCCAAGGCTGATGCCAGTTCATGATCTCACCCCTTTGAGTTCTCCCTGATCCCATGTTTCCCCTACTTTACCCCCATGTTAGTTGGGCATCTCATGGAAGTCAAAGGTTCCCTGCTGAGTTCATAACCCCCCTACTCCCTCCCTCCAGATGCCTTGATATCCCCACTAATCCCTCCCTTACTCTCTGGTCCCCTCTGTTCCTCCTCCAGCATCATTGGCATGGTTCCCCCGCTCATGTAAAAATTCACTCATGTTGAGGTTATTATTAGCTTGGCAAACTTTCAGTCTGTTTCTGATTGTACTCTAGCTTCCACATATGAGAGAAAACATTTGGTCCTTGAGCATCTGAGTTTGGGTATTTCGCTTAGCATAATTTTTTTCTATCACTACCCATTTGGCTGCAAATGCTATAATAACATTCTCTATAATAGCAGAGTAGAACTCCATTGTATATATATGTACTAGTTTTTGAGACCACTCGTCCAGTGAGGGACATCGGAATTGATTCCATAATTTATCTATAGTAAATTGAGCTGCTATAAACATTGATGAAGCTGTATCTCTGTAGCATGCTGATTCTAGCTCCTTTGGGAAAATACCCAGAAGTGGGATAGCTGTGTCATAAGGTAGTTCCAGCCCTAGTTTTTTGAGGAGTCTCCACGCTGCTTTCCAGAGTGGCTGCACAAGCTCGCAGTCCCATGAACAGTGTGACAGTGTTCCTTTTTTCCCACAACCCCTCCAGCATCTGCTATTGTTTGAATTCTTCATTTTTGCTACTCTGACAGGAGTGAGGTGGAATCTCAGTGAAGTTTTGATTTGTATTTCTCTGGTTGCTAGTGATGTAGAACATTATCTCATGTATTTATGGGCTTTTTTACTTCCTCCATTGAGAAGTTTCTATTTAGTTCCCCAGCCCACTTATTGATTGGGTTCTTTGTGGTATTGGTGTTCAGTTTTTCCAGTTTTTTGTATATTCTGGGTATTAAACCTCTGTCCGAGGTGTAGCAGGCAAAGATTTTCTCCCATTCTGTAGGTTCTTTTTTGACACTTTTGGCTAATTCTTTAGCTGTGCAGTAGTATTTAGTTTAATGGCATACCATTCATTTATTTATGGCTTTAGTTCTTATGCTATTGGAGTCTTGTAAAGGAAGGTGGTGCCAACACTTGTGTTGTGGAGTGTTGATCCTACTTTTCTTCAAGCAGTTGTAAAGTTGCTGGTTTAATTTCCAGATCCTTGAACGATTTTGGTTTGATTCTTGTGCAGGGTGAGAGGTAAGGATCTAATTTCAGTTGTCTGCATATGGCAGTCCAGTTTGTCCCACACTATTTGTTGAACAAGCTGTCCTTCTTCCACTCTGTGCTTTTGCCCCCTTTATCAAATATCAGATGGTAAAAGATTTGAGGGTTTGTCTCGGTATGTTTTATTCTGGTCTATTGGTCTTCTTCTCTGTTTTGATACGAATGCCTTGATGTTTTTGTTACTATAGCCCTATAGTATAATTTCAGGTAAGGAATTGTGACACCTCCTGCCTCCTCTTTCTTGCCTAGTAATGTTTTGGCTATTCTGGGCTTTCTGTTATTCCATATGAAACTGAGAATTGCTTTCTCTATATCCATGAAGAATGTCATTGATATCTTGATGGGGATTGCATTGAATAAATAAAGAACTTTCAATACAATGGCCATTTTGATGATTTTGTTTCTGGTTAACCAGGAGCATGGAATGTTGTTCCATCTACTCAGGTCTTCTGCAATTTCTTTTTTTATATTTGTATAGTTTTCATTGCAGAGATCCTTAACATCGTTTGTTAGACTGATGACCAATTATTTTATTTTTTTGAGGAGATTGTGGATGGTGCAGAGTTCCTGATTTCTTTTTAAGTAGATTCGTTGCTGGAATATAGGAAAGCTGATTTATGAGTGTTAATCTTATAACCGGCCACTTTGCTGAAATCATTTATAAGCTCTAGAAGTCTTCTGGTCAAGCTTATTGGATCTTCTAGGTATAGTATCATGTCATCAGAAAATAGAGACAGCTTGACTTCCTCTTTCCCTGTTCAAATTCCTTTGATTTCCTTCTCTTGTCTGATAGCTCTGGCTAGGGTTTCAAAGACTATATTGATTACAAGTAGTGAAAGTGGACATCATTGTCCTGTTTCTGAATTCAGTGGGAATGCTTCAGTGTATCTTTTTAGAATAAGTTCTTATAATCTTTTGCATTTTGGTTGAGTCAGTAGTGATGTGTCCATTTTCATCTTTAATCTTGTTGATTTGCTTCACTTCATTCTTCCTTTTGATGAGGTTGGCAAGAGGTCTGTCAATCTTAATTAGTTTTTCAAAGAACCAACTCTTTGTTTTGTTTATACTTTGAATTGTTTTTTTTTTTTTGTTCTCAATTTCATTGATTTGAGCTCTGATTTTAGTTATTTCTTTTTTTTTTTTATTAGATTTGGGATTGAATTGTTCCACTTTTTGTGAGGAT